>OZ010589.1:7790120-8022620 GCA_963932145.1 Acanthosepion lycidas | reverse complement strand
TATCTATCTATCTATCTCTCTCTCTCTCTCTCTCTCTCTCTCTATATATATATATATATATATATATATATATATATATATATATATATATATCTTATAAACTCTATAAGATATATATATCTTATAACCTCTTTCGTCCATTCTCTAAATATTGTGACAGACCATCAATAATATCTACCCTGCTTCACAAATTCTTTGATTGTGTTGATAAAATCAAAAGAGAAAATTATTATTATCATTATTATTTAACAAAATGATTGGCGATCAATATTTTCAACATTTAGAGAAGAGTGCGATTTAAGGAAAAAAAAAAGAATAGGAGTTTTTGACAATGTTTAACAACATTTCGGGAGTATTTGCGTCTTCTTCAATTTGTTTAAAAAATGTATACAAGTATAAAAATATAAATAAAAAATATCTACAAAAAATTGTAAGTCTTTCTACAAACGTCGCTTGCACTGGCAACCAACGCGCCAAAACGAATGAAATGCAATCAGCGTGAATGACGTGCAACTGAAACATGCATAATGCCATTCACGCTGACAGCATTTCATTTGTTTTGACTTCATAATTTGAAGAAGACATATTGTCGAAATATTGTCCATCATTGTCAAACATTGTCTTTTCTTTATTTTATTTTCTTAAATCGCGTTCTTCTCATGTGTATCATTATTATTATTATTATTATTATTATTATTATTATTATTATTATTATTGTTGTTGTTGTTGTTGCTGTTGTTATTGTTGTTGTTGTTCTGATCTTGCCGAGTGTTAATTCAAGTTGCTCGCTGGGATTCGGTTGCCGTTGTTGTTAGCATCGTTTATAGAAGACCTTTTAATACGGCCATCATTCGTGCTTGACTGTATAGCAGGTGATGTTGAAGTAACTTAACTTCCTGATACAAGAAACATCGTTGCATTTACGCCTAACGGTAACTGTACAATTTATCGTCTGCTTTTCCCCTCTTTTCTCAACCATTTTAAACCCCCATATCTTGAATTACCAAAACATTGTAAAATATTTGAAAGGACCTGACCTCGAGGAAACAATTTGAGGTAAAAGGGGATCCTCGTTAAATCGGAAAATAAGAAGGACCTATGATTTTTGTTTTTTATGGTCACAAAGAAATAAATAAAATTTTATGGTTCTGCAAATTGACTTCATTATTATATTTATTCATGCATGGTTGTTGTGCTTTATAATATACAAGTTTTTTATATACTTTAATATGTGTTACCAAAACGATTATTTTCATGGAATTGAAAAATAAAGTCTTTTTATTATTTTTCGACTTACTGACGATATTTTCTCAATAATGCCAATAAAAAAATCCATTGGTTGTTTTGATTTTAGGAAATAGAAAAGCAAATGGCTTTTATTTCCATTTAAAGAATCTGTGTTGTTTTACGAATAGCTTTTATCTAATATAACTATTTTGTGACTATCTTTCGTAGCGAAATATTGCGTATTATTTATTGGTGTCAGAAGTCGTGGATCAAGCCGAGGTAAAAGCTGATTGCTGATTTTCTAAGCAAGCAGAACTTATTTGGATAATTAGCACAACAAAATATTCTATCCGCTTTTCCTTTCATCTGTCCTTGTGCTTATCTAAACTAAGTCTACTGAAAACAATCATTAAATTTCATCTTAAACGAAAAAGTATAGAAAATATTTTGTACAAAATGTACAAAATAATGAACAAAATCATAGATAGTCCGGCACTCCTGTTATCTATATAGATATTGCGTCTTGCTGGCTTTACTGTCTTGCTTGGAGTGAACTCGATTTAAAAAAAAAAAAAAAAAAAAAAAAAAAAAAGAAGAAGAAAAATATAGGACAAAATCAACCTAAGAGCTAAAAATGAATCAAATTAGGTCTTTTTTCTATATTTTGTCCGATTGTTTCGTACAGTTAAAATAAAAATGAGTGTTTGGTGTTTTTAGGAGACCGTAATCTCCTGGGGGATATCGAGAGAGAAAAGAGATATACAGGAGCTCTGCTATCTATAAGCTTTCAAATTACGAACTTTTAGAAATACAAACAAATTTTTAAGATACAATGCAGTAGTTTCTATTGTTAGAATGTAGTGGTGCATAGTAAACGACCAAATTGTAACAAACATATGGTTTCAAGAGAGAGAGAGAGAGAGAGAGGGGGGGGTGCTATGAGAATTAAAACAAACATAATACCTTGAATAAGAATGGAAATTTGAAGTATTAAAATGCATTAGAGAAGCTCGGCGAACGATATTATCGAAAACGAACCAAGAAAAAAAAAAAAAAAAGAAAAGAGGAATGGGTGAGATATGAGGTATCTCAAGATTATAAAAAATAGACAACAAACAATGCGAAAGAATGGTACGAAATGCATAACACTGAAGACAGGAATTAAAAACAAACGCAGACAAACGAAAGTGAAGCAAAAAGAATGCGCATCATAGTCAAGTCAAACATGCATAAAAGAATTAAAGAATTAACAAGAATAAAAGATGTGTTTATCATCAGGAAGCTTAAAATAAAATGAGAGGACATTATTCGGACTATTGTCCTCATCTTTGTTGCCATATTTCTCACAACGTTTCGGCCGTTGTACGCTCCGGCCTTCTTCAGGTGGTTGGAATGTCGAACTGAACCCTTTATTTCACTCACTGGGGTAGACTGTTCTAGTTCCACATGCCATGTTTTGATGGCGGTCACTTATCAGTTATCTCCTGCTAATTTCCCTCTGAAAGTTCTCCACTGCCTTAACCGGGTATTGAACACACACTCTTTGGGTCCTGTCACTAACCAATGCCTTTATCCACTGTGCCATGTGTCCTTGAGGACATCTGGGTATGAATTTCTGGGTATTATAAACCTAATGTCTTCAGAAACCATTTTTACCAGTGCTCATATTGCAATTTTGCTGTTATCATTACATGTTTTTACCAGAGCTTATATTGCAACTTTGTTGTTATCATTGCATTTCTCTGGCACTCCTTATTACTCGTTCCCATATTGTATTTATTTCTATGCTTGGTCGGCTCAGGAGATTTTTGTGGCCTTTATTGTGAAATAAAGGGTTCAGTTCGAAATTCCAACCACCTGAAGAAGGCCGGAGCGTACAACGGCCGAAACGTTGTTATAAATATGGTGACAAAGATAAGGACAATAGTCCGAATAATGTAAATAATGTACATAATGCCTCATCTCAGAAATATAGACAGACTCTGAAGGACATTTATAATAGAAAAAGAAAAAACTTGAAAGACAGAACGAATACGTTGAAAAGCTCGTTCACAGCGAGAGTGGTGACACTTGCAATGCACCAAAATGTGAAAGGACCTGGAATATTCAAGTCCGAAATATGACAATTAGTACTTGCCAAACTAAACAGAAACAAAAGAACAGTAACAGATTGTGATAAGGGATCCTGGCAGTTTTAGACGACTTCGGAACTGACAAGATTACGGTAATAATAAATGAAATATACGACAATGGTGATATACCAGAAGACCTTCGTAGGGCTAGTTAAGGTGTAAATGAATGCGATCTCCTCGTAAAAAATCAAGGAAGTACAGAAGTTTAAATATCTGGAAAGTGGTTCAACAGAAGATAGAAACTGGAACAGCGAAATCCGTAGAGGCTTTAGAATACCAAAAAGTGTCCTCTAAAAGCTAAACATAATATCAAGAAATCGGAAAATTGAATTAAAAACAAAGTGCACTGAACTATTATGTAATATCAGTCCTCCTAAATTGCAGTGAATGGTGGATAATTTCTCAAAGATGAAGATAAGACTTGAGGCAACAGAGATATGGTTATGTAGAAGGATGCTGAGAATATTATAGACGGAACACTTAAGCAACGAGAAAGTTTTAAAGGAAATAAAAACAGAAAAAGACAGGTAACATTTCTAGAATATATAATGAGAAAAGAAGGGTTGGAAAATGTGGCACTTACAGGACATATGGGAGGCAAGGAGTAAACGGCGTGTAAGTTAAGTAAGAGTAAGTGAGAGGGATAGTAAAAATACAAACATTGTTAAGAGCCACAAAGGATAGAAAGTTGTGGAGAACCATGACCAACTACATCCTAAAGGGGCACTGGATATAAAAGAAGTTTATAAGCTAGCTAGCTAGATAGATAGATAGATAGATCAAGTTAATTATTTTTTTTTAAATCTTTCATGTTTTAAAGTATAAAATATTTCCTTTTTTATATGACAACTGGTACTTATAATACATATACATATGATTTAAATATATATATATATATATATATATATATATATATATATATATATATATATATATATATATATGATTGATCTATCTTTAGACAGATAGGTTATATATATAAATATAGATTATTCTGTCTAATTCAGTCATTGATCAATTTATTTTTATTTTTTTACGTTTTAAAGCATAAAATATTTCCCTTTTTTATATGACAACTGATATTTATAATATATATATATGATTCCAATATATATATATATATATATATATATATATATATATATATATATATATATATATCCTTGTGCAGGTATGCAGAAAATAGAAAAGAACACGTTGGGTGCATAATCCGGGGTTCCTTAGTATTTTTGTTTTTATTTTTACGTAAACATACACGTAAACCGAGAGATAGCTTACTCCTAAAATTTCGCTTGAAGATGAAACGGGACTAAACACCACTATCCAACTTAATTCTATTAATTATTTGGATGATTTCGGCTCTCGTTTTTGAAACATGAGAACTCTTATGTAGCGAAGGAATCATATTTTTAAACAAAAAATATTATTATAATATATATATATATATATATATATATATATATATATATATATATTATGTTTATTTTAACTATGTCTGGTATAAAAAAAAACACGGATAGTACAATTTGCCAATAAAAATGTATGTATTTAAAGAAACTGGTATCTGTGGGAAAATTTTGAAAAAAAGTAAAGACTAAAAACTTTCGAGTAGGCCGAAAAAATCGCTCAACACTGCAATGCCTAGCCAAAAGAAAAAAAACAATCGAGTAAAATAAGAAAAGACGTAAAGTGCTGAATACACTAAGTAGAGCAGAGTATAAAAAATCCTTGTGAGCCAGAAACTACCTACTAAGTCAGATTATATATATATATATATATATATATATATATATATTATATATATATATAGAGAGAGAGAGAGAGAGAGAGAGAGAGAGAAAGAGGACTCTCTCGTGACGGGCGACAAACGTGGGCTCAGTAAAATGAAGGGGTGCTCGAATTCTATGGACACGCATGTGTCTCCCAGATCCTGCCGGTGTTTTCCCGACTTTTAAACAGATGGAATATGTGGTAGATACATTTTGCTCGAGTGGTTGAGGATCAGTTGACATATATTTCCGTAATTGGACAACAGGTCCTGTTTTACTGCGTCTAACAAAGCCACAGTGGCAGCTACGTTTAGCATTGAGACTAGCAGCATTCTGTCAACTTTCTTTAATATTTGCACGCAGTTGATCCAGATGTTCAAGCGACTTCGTTCAAACCTTTGTATAGATGAGAAGCCGGACAGGCATCAGCTACTTCACTTTGATGCTTTGTTTTCCTAAGACGAAAAGGGGGAAGCTGCATCCCTTCAAACTGTCTTTGAGTTTGTTTTTTAAACGTAGCGTGGCCTTCCAACTGACCTTCTTGTTAGAAGCTGGTCAAAGAAAAGTTGTTTTGGAAGTCTGCTATCGCTCATACAAGAAAGATGACCGGTCCGTCTGAGTTGGATTTTCATGAGGATCGCTACAATACTTGTTATGTTGCATTTAGTTAGAACTTCACTGTTTCTAATGCGATCATTCAGTTTTTTGTTGCAGATCGTACGTATACAACGCGTGTGGAAAGCATCGAGTTGATTGTTGTATTATAGGTACAGAGTCCAAGATTCTGCTCCATAGAGCAAGCATGTCAGTACTAGAATTAGCCTTTCCAATTCTGCACTTAATTTCGTTGACCATCTTGGCATCGTTGTATACAATGGAGCCAAGATAGATAAAAGAGGAAACGGTTTTCCAGATTTTTCCTTCGGCATAAACAGTGGGAGCAACAGCTGGGGGATGGAAAAGTTCGATTTTATTTTTATGCTGATGGTCAGACCAAAAGCTTTAGATGCACGAGAGAATTTATTAACGATCCATTGCATATCCTCAAGGGTGATGGGATACAAGTGCACAATCATCGGCTTAGAGTAAGTCACGAACAGTTTGCATAATTGTCTTAGTTCTTGTTTTGAAGCGTTTGTTGGTCGAACAACCCAACCACTTGTCCTAAACTCAAGTCTCGCGCCTTTAACATTCTCAAATGTTGTTTGCAACATGACAGAAAAATACAAAACAAATAAGAGAGGTGCAAGAACACAAGCTTGTTTTGTTCCATTAAAGAAAATGAATGGGTCGGCCACCATCATCCCCTATGGAATGACATGGTGACACTGAGCATTCTTTCAGGAACATCCAATTTCCTAAGGACAACCCAATGTCCTTTGTGAAATCAACGAAAGTAACAAATAAATCCTTGTCATACTCTCGTGTTTTTCCTGTGGTTGCCTCAAACCAAAAACCATGTCCACATTGCTTCTACCAGATCGAAAGCCGTTTAAATTGGCATAGGTTACTGGCTTTCTTGAATCTATTTGCGCTTTGTAACATTGTTCTTGTCTGTCGTCTATTGCTGATGGCACTTGCGCATATTATCCAAAAGAGAAACGCTTGGATCATTTGAGTCAAACCGGTTTTGATGGTTCCTCTTGACATAGTCAAGTGTTTCTTGGGATGACTCGTATACAGCACTTTTGAAAACACACACCATGTTGATTCAGTGTTTGCACTGTCAGGGATATCTGCAAGATTGCTGTCACAAAGGGTCTGAAAAGATTTTTAGTTGTCAGTGTTGCTGAGCATTTTGACATCTACTCTTCGAACTGATGAAGTGTGGTTGCTATGAACCGGACTACGGATAGTGAAGCTAACCTTGGATCGTATTAATCTATGGTGAGATCAATACTCACCAATGGAGAAGGAACGAGTCATTTTTACATCCTTCCTAGAGGAAAACCTCACAATCACAGAGTCGATGAGATGATAGTGGTTGGATCGGAGATGCCTCCAGCTAGTTTTATGGCGGTTGGGAAGCTGGGGGGTAGTGTTGGTAATCAAGAGTCCATGTTCACTACAAAAGGATGGTAGTAGGTAACCATTTGAGTTGGCCTTGCCAACACTATGCTTGACAATTACACTACTCGACACTGATGTATGGCAACATACACACGCGTTGAAATCGCCCAGGAGATGTTTATCATGGGTGGAAGTACTTCTCAACTGGTTGCGTAATTCAGGGTAGATATTCTCCTGAATTTTGTCAATAGACTTCACTGCATAAACAACTAAAGATGATTGAATACTTATTTCTGACAATACAAATATGCAAGGACATAAATCTCTCATTGATGCCAACGACTCCTATTTCTCTTGTAACTCTCTCTAAGGCTTATCAATCCAGAATAAGGTGTATCCACCATCAACCTTTGCAGCTGATCAAAATTAGCTAGAGAGCAGCTATACTGATGTTTTTTCTTTTCTTTTTTAGGACGCGGGCAATCAAAACAGTCCTACGTTCGGGCTTTTTCTTACTATCCTGGAGAATTCTCATATTCCAAAACCCAATGAAAAGATCTTTAATGTTGTTGACTTCTTTATTGTTCTGGTGCAGTTTTGGGAGCCAAATCATTTGCAGTGGAGTCCTGAAAAGGGTTGCTTCGACTTGTTTATAATGGTCAGCACAATACATGATCTCTCTCTCCATCAGAACAACATAAATACAGTACAGGTTAGTACTTCTGCAAGGTTTGTCACATGTCAGGTGCTGAAGTGATCGCAGGTTTTAAATCAGAATTTTCCTTTTCCTAAGGAGATGTCCTAACAAAGACTAAGCGCTCTCTCTTTCCCAGTCGCTTAACCGCGCTCGTGGACACCAACCCAGTTGTATATATGTCATTGGCGACTCTAGATGATCAATGTTACTCAGGCTGTACAATATTTTAAGAAAATTTAGTATACATACAATTTAGAGTACCATATTCAGTAGAAGAATTGAAGCACCTCATTACAGTCTAATCCAACCTTTTTTACGTTATGACCCACTTTTATATAGAAAGGTTTTCTACCGCCCATCTATATAGTAAGCATTTAAAAGCATAGTGATGGGTAAATTATGTTTTGACTGGCACTTTTCCCGCCTTGATAAATTCGAAAGGGTTAATGTGATAAAAATAGTAAAAATAATTTTATATTAATAAAATTTAGGCTGAATTCCTTTTTTAATTTTACAGTCAAAGTTGTTTTTGGTCTTCCATTCTCTGATTTATATCCGAAAAAAATGTTATATCTTCATTCCTCTTTTCATTATTTGTGCAAAATATTAAGAAATGTACTTTTTAAGATTTTATTCAAGATCGATAGCCCTACCTCACGTAGCACAATGAAGGTCTGTCGATATTAAAATTTCCAAAGATATTTTTCTGAACTTTACTCAAAGATGCAATTTTACTAAAGCTGTGTAAATGTGAACGAATCAGAACAAATATGTTAATTTCATTAACATTCCAAACATTTCTACTCAAAACTAAGTGTACATGACAATGAATGAAAGCGCCATATTTAAAGCCTTTCTCTTTCCATTTTGTTTGTACGTCATTTCATTCAATTGCCCCATCGCATGTTTGACGAACCAATTTAGTTTTAGAATTCACTTTTTCCCAACTTAATGCACTTTTATCATCACTCATATCAAAATATGCATTATAAAGTCACTAGTTATTTCTGCTTTCATTGAAATAAACTTAACTTGAGGTTAAACTTGTGAAAATAGCATACCTTCCACCCGAATTAAAAAATAACTTTCTAATTTCATGAAGGAAGTTTGAAATCCGAAGCGCATCCTCCCCAAAAGTTAGGTGTATCGCGCATTAATACACTCTGTAAACAAGAAGACAAGCATACATACAGAGGGTATCTCAATTGGATTTATTAAAGGGAAGGTACTAATAAACATTGTATTAACTACATATTCACCATTCTATGAATATTACGACACATTTTGACTCTTGTTCTAGTAAGGAATGTCATGAGGGCATATATGTCATCAAACAACATGAAGAAATTTCTTACCTCTCCAATAGAAAATTGTATACATTTGATGTAAGGTTCATTGCAGCATACGATTACATCCATAGAGACTTCCGGTTCTGATCCATTAGAAATCACCTTCCAATCTCGGATTCTATTGAATGTCTAATTCCGATAAAAGAACTATATCGGTCTACAAAATCGTAAATGTCGGGCGAGGACCCCACGAACGAAATATTCCAAACCTCATCAGGAGTACGGTAAGGAGGAAGTAAAAGCTCCCATCTATTTAATCCCTCCCTAGACTATGCTCGACCCATCGACAAGCACAGATGTGAAGCGATAGGCACTGGTCACTTAAACATTCCATACCGTATCCTAAATTAAGCTATTAATAGAAAGCAACAAACAGTGAAGTAATGGATTGAGGAATCGGAGAGCCGAGTTCGAATTCCGTTTGAATCCATTACATTCATTTACGTGCTAATACCCTTGGGAGAAGTATGAATCCTCCTCTTCTCCCCCCAGCTATGGGTCAAATAGCAGGACAGACTGGGTTCTTTAGCCTTAGTTGGCAACCAGTCTACCTTACTGCAGAAAGAAATGGCAACCTACTGCGGGGAAAAAACTGCCTCGTCAGTCATGTATCGAAAGATACATGATCGCCTATGCGTGTATCTCGCATGGCACATAACTGACTGAAATAGCCTTTCCCCTTTTATGCCGATGACAGATGCATTCATAGTTGGAACAAGAATGATCTTGAACAAAAAAATCATCTTCTTCCAAGAAGTTGTACTCAAGATAAGCCTTTACGAAACAGAAACTAAAAATCTGAACTAGGAATTGAAGAAGTACTGGTACCTACCCTGAATCTATTATTAAAATTAAGCATGTGGAATTAGTAAATTCTAAACACTTCAAATACTTCGGCGTATGCATCAGTTACAACAAATTTAGTATAGGAAATAAGGTAATTGAACATAGAATAGACTCTGTTTGGGTTAGTTTCGCCCAACAACGCAAGCCGCTGCAAAACCAAAATATATTAAAAATAAGAATCATGTTTTTAAATAGCTTCATCAGATCGAGACATTCATGGCACCAAAGTCGTTTAGAAATATCTAAACTCTCTGCTGTATATCACCTCTTTCTCAGATCGATAGTTTTAAATGGCCTCAAGCGAGTAAAGCGTGTAGGTCTCAACAAGGACCATACTGGCGCTACAGAACCACAAAGAACTGAACCAGATAATAGAAACCACATCACTTGAAGACTTTCAACAGCAGAAAAAATTAAAATGGATAGCTTATGTAACTTGAAGAGAGAATAATGACATAATTAGGATGTTGACGTTTCACACGACTTCAAACAAAAGATTAGGAAGGAAACCCCATCGATGGGGAGAGGGAAACATTTACTCAGACTTGGGAAACATATTTTCCTAAAAAATTGTTTTAAGATGAAGATTTTAAATATTTCAACCGAAAATGGCTTTGGCTGCATGATCAAAGAATCCCGAATGTTTACTTATAACGGGAACAGTTAATATTGCCATTACCCTAACCATCGCACTCGATTAAGACTATGTTTATAATTTCTATAACCGTCATCGGTCCACAATTGAATTGATTTAGGTTGGAAAAGCAAGCATGGTCAACAATATATTTTTTTCTTATGACGCACTGGCACGTAACCGACCAATCTGTTTATACCACCTGATTTGAAAATGTTTTCAGCAATATTCCTCTGTTCAAACGATTTTTTTTTACACCAAACACTAAATCCTTCTCCAATATCAGTAAATTTATATTTATTTCATCAACAGTCGAAGTGTCGCTTTGATAACAGGACAACGTGTCCAAAAAAAAAAACTCACAAAACTTTTAAAATATTAATTTTATTTCGTGTCACCAGCGTAAAAGATGCAAAAAATGTTTCTTCCTGTGTAAAGGAAAGCTACGTAAACATTTTTTTACTGTTAGTTAACTCAATGTAAGACGCAAGAGCCACTCAAGTTAGAGGATTACTGAGTGAGATTGTAAAGGAGGAGGAAATGGGAAGTGAGTATTATGAGGACGATTAGGATAGATATCGGTTGAACCTGGACTTAAAGTGGCCAAGATTGTAGTTGTCAGGGAGGTGAGGAGCATTCTCTTGGGAGTTTGTTTCACAGAGTAACAGTTCTAGGGAAGAAAAACTTGATTTTTATCAACCGAACCTAAAGAGAATGGAGATGGTTGGCCACCTTGAAGACGTCATGGTGGGTTCTAACTGTGAGGCACTAAGCACTGAATCTCGTCCAAACATCCGCCATAGTAATAGAGATAAGGCAGTGGAAGGCTGGTAGCTTCTCGTCTGTGAGATAATGGTCAAATGATGGAGAATAATTCATCACCCACAACGTCGTACAAGCGCCTTTGAACTCTATTGAGGCTGGATAGTGGGGATTGGACAGCAATACTCCATTCTTGGTCTGATCTGACTCTTGTAAAAGTAATATAGCATGGTAGCAAGAGTTTCTCGTATTTTCTGAAGCAAAACAATGAATCGCCAATTCTTCCGGTATCTTTTGCGATGGCACGAATATATGTCTTCCATTTGTAGTCGGGAGTGAAGTTTAGATCCAGTAAGCGTTCAAGGAAATGTGCCTCTTTGATCGTATGATCACTCATCAACAATAGTGCAGGTTTATTGTCGGTCTGGTGGTGATGAAACGTTACGAATTTAGTTTTAGGTGTATTGAATGATATCAAGCTGTCTTTTCGCCGTTGCGAGTTAGGCCAGAGGAGAGAGCAGCTGCTAAGCATTTGTCATGAGTTTTTTTTGTAGGTTTATCCATACACTGTGCTATCACCACCATATATATTTACTAAGGATTTGAGAGTGTTCTTGGACAGATCGTTCATATAAAGCAAAAAGTGGGTAGGAGAGAAAGCAGAACATTGGATGACGCCAACATTGATCTCGTGTGCTTCAGAAGACTGGCCATTAACGACAACCTTCATAAACCCGCCTGATAGGAAATACTTGATAAGTGAGATAACCTTCCCGGTGATTCCATAGCTAGTCAGTTTGTGTAGCAATCCCCTGTGCCGAATCTTATCAAAGGCCTTCGAGATATCTTGAGCGATCACTCTCGAAAAGTTTATATCATCGACAGCTTCACTGATTCTATGCGTGATAATAGTTAAGACATCAGCAGTGGACCGAGAAGAGCGAAAACCATACTGTTTGTCGCTCAGGAGTTTGCTTTTGTTGAGGTGTTGAACTACTTTCTTATTTATGATAGACAAAAAAGTTTACTAATGACACTAAGGAGGCTGATGGGGTGATATTGTGACGGGAATGAGGGCTCACCAACATTCTTGAATACGGAGCAAACACTAAACACCTTCTATGGGCTTGTGATATATTTCTTCTTAAAGAAGACAGTTTCGTCAAGATTGGAAACAGTTTGGGGACAAGGTCCTTGAGAACAACTACAGGGATTTTATCCGGAGCACTTGACTTCGTAGAGTCTAGGTCTTTGATAAGTCTGTAAACCTCCAGAGCCGATATAGAACTATCACAAGGCGTGTGTTAGTATGAGGTGGGAGAAGTCAGGTAAAGGATGGTATTTGACGTCTAAGATTGAAGGAGGCAAAGATTTGGAGGCAAAGTTCATAGCAAAGAGTTTAGCTTTATCCAACGTGGTTGAGATAACTTAAGAGTCACTTATAATGGAAGGCGCACTGACGCTTTGCATAATTGCTCTTTGCATTTTTCTAAGACTCTCTTGCGGTGATTATGCGCAGTTCTTAATGAGTCAAGGTTTCTGTTACACAGTAAAGACGGTAGTAATGATTACGGTTGGTCAAGGGCCGCAGCACATTCAGGCGTGAACCAGAGCGGGCTGCTTGGCTTTTGTTGGTATTTTTTGAGAGATAAAGCTTCTCAATACCGAAGATAGTCCACTCATGGATGAGAGAGATCGTCATAGAAAGCCCGCCTTTGAAGAACTAAGAAAGGTAATTCTGCAATGTAAGATCCGAGGCTGTTTATCATTGAAATAACATGATACTATCTCTTGATTATGTCCGCTTTCCTTTTTCTGATTCAGAAGTGTGTTAGGGTAAGTAATTATAATGGTTTAAATAAGTCAGCCTTGCGCTGCGTTGGGATGACCAAATAAATTTTGTATTTACTTCATCGGTAGTTATAATGGTCGAGCTCAAGTCATCCTTGCGTTGAATTGGAACGATCAAAGTAAAACTTGTTTTACGTTATCAGCGGAGATTCGGTAAAAACAAAACAAAAAAAAAAAGCAACAACAAAACGTCAGAACGTTATGCGTTGGGAAGTGGAACACGATTTCAGTCGTCAGTCGACCGAGAAAGAGACGTTACCCAGTGGGTACGTCTTCATTTATGGTGCAAGAGGAAGAACAGAGTTCAGTCGTCAATCTTGGGAAAAGAAATGTTCCCACAGGGGACGTGTTCACCCACGTTGTGCTACCTCTTAGAGCAAAAGAGCGAGAGAGGGGGTTGGAGAAAAAGAGAATAAATTAATATTTGTATTTTTATCGTTTAAAATTCATGTAAAATTCCCCGTTCCTTTATTATTATCAACATGGGAAAATGTATTTCTTTTTTATTCATTATCACTTTAATTTAGGTACGTCTGCTTTTTCGCGGGAAAACAGCATAGCGTAATGAAAAAATGCCACAAACTTAACGAAAATAAAGTTTTATCGTCAAAATGCTTATGTTATTATTAAGATGAAAGACCAAAGTATTTTTTAAGTATTTTCACGTTCAAAATTTTGGTTAAAGTCTTCTTTTGTTTTACGTCATCGCGGTGACGTTAAAATAACATTGTTTTTTGTTTTTTTTTGCGCTTTTTTCCCCCGTTGAAAACACATTGATTTGGAAATTCTTGTATTAGGTTGGTGCAAAAATAATGACGTAATAATGTCGTTTTTTGATGTAACTTCAAAAAACGACATTATTACGTCATTATTTTTGCACCAACCTAATAAAACGTAATAAAGTAAAATTAATTGTCCGATTTTAATGAAATTTTGAGGACTTATTTACAAATGAATGAAATTATTTTTGAAGTATTTTAGTAAAAAATATTTTTTTTTAAATATGTTACACCCCACTTACTTATTGTCCTGAAATTTCGTTCAAAACCTTTCTATTTCCTGAAAATTGTTTTTTGTTTAAAGTACGAGTCATTGGAGATGTTAAATCACCTATTTTTTTTTTTTTTTTCAAATTTGAGCTAACTGAAAATCTGCTCTGAATTGAAAAATAATGAATCCAATAAAACTATATCACTTAATTAGAAAAGCTTTTAATTGCTTTTGTAAATAAGTAATATTAAGGTCATTATTGTCTGAAGAAATAAATATTTTCCGATGAATAATTTAATTTTAAAAGAATTTTTTCATTTGTTTCAAATTTTAATTATAATAATTTATAATAGTTTAAAAATCGTGTAAAACTCTGTATTAGGCTATTTCCTTGAGGTGATGTAGTAATTAAGTGGAAACAAAATTTACGATTTCAAAATTGCAAAGTTTAATAAACTCAGTTGTGCTAAAAAATTTTATGATGTATTTTTTTTACTTAATACGTTCCTTATTTCCATCTACGGTAGACTGAAATTGTCATTATTATAAAAAGAGTTTTGTCCCTTTATTCTAATAAATAAACATAACAGTAAAACTAAAAAAAAAAAAGCGTTAACTCAGATTTCTAATAATTTTCATTTATGGTCATCCGTAGTAGCTGTCATCACTTGTCAATCAACACATAGATCAAATATTGGATAAAAAATAACACTACCAATCGTTAATAATTGGTTGTATATTACTTTTTTATGCTATAAAGTAATATTTCTTTTAAATCAGATTAATTTAACATTAAATTTTCTAATTTTACTAAAATAACGTGTCAGAAATTTTTTTAAATATTTTAAAAATCGATATTTGTGTTTGTTTAGAAATTTTTTTAAATTAAGAAAATGGCGGTTTTTAAGAAAATTCAAGAAATCAAAATTAAATTTGACATTCCAATATATATAGTTTCTATCTGAAATACACCAGAATTGTTTACTTAATGGAAATAATAATAAATTTAAATGATTAAACTTTCAATTAAAGCTAAAATGAAATCTTTTTTAATTCATTTTAAATTTAGGTATCGAAAATTTATGCCGAAAAAGTGGAGGTACCTACTTTATTGATTATATTTCATTTTCCTACAAAACATTAAACTTTGGGTTTTATTTTAATTTTTCAATATTTTTTTACTCGTCGCGATAAAATTTATTTTTCGACTCCTTACAAATTACTGATACTATTTATTTTTACTTGTAATTTTAAAGTAAGAAACAAATCAAGACTAAACGGTAAACCAATGTCAAAATTTCCAAAATGTGAATCTGTAAGTTTTTTAGTGTCTAAATAAAAGTTAAAAAGTAGCAGTTTTAAAAACAACAAAAAACGAATTTGAAAAAACAAAACAAAAAAAAAAACATACGAATATTTAAACTTTACAAAACTTTGACTAAAGAATCTTGACTTTTCGTTTTACTTACATTAAAAATATTCTTTTGAGGAAGAAAAGAAAATAATCCTGTTTAAGTAGAGTTCAAAACCTTCGCAGTGATGAGACAAAAACATTAAAGTTTGAAACCAATATAGAGACGAATGGACCGCTGATAAAAATTATAGTTTTTATAAAATTCAGGGGAAATCATCCATTGAAAATTATATGTGTTATTCCCCGTGAATAAATTGATCTTTTATTCGCATAAAATATTTTATGACTAAACTGTTTAGCAATAAAAATTACGGTTGATAAAATTTATATTTCGTTAAGTTCTTTATTATTATTATTATTATTTAATTAGGTGTGAGTTTTTGAATATATTATTTATAATTATTAAGGTTATATTCTTCCTCCCCCCACGGAATCAATCATCTGAATTTAAAAACATCTCTGAATAGACTCCCATTGTCATAAACACACTGTCATTTGACGGTAGCAGTGCAAGGGAGATAACAATTAAGATCTGTTTAGGACATTTTTCAAGCCATTTTTTCCTTGTTCTTATCTTCAAATTTATTTTTAACGGATCTCTGATCAATTACTTTTGGAATTCCAAAAATTGTTCCCACCAAATTTTCTTTTTCTTTTCTGATTAAATCTTTCTTTTGACTCATGGTAAAGTATATATCTGAAATTAAAAATACATTTCAATAACTATGTCAAAATATATGAATGTGATGAAATCTCTAGCTAGTTAAAATTTCACACCTCCAAATAAGTTACTGAAAATATTTCTAAAACACAAGTTGAAATTCTTACGGTATATTTATCATTTTGCCAGTTTTATTGTGAAAATATTGACTTGCATAATAAAATCTGACATTGTGCAGCCAGACACGATATATTTCAAGAACAAATATATGGGGAAAATGTGACAAAGTTTTTGTGTGATTGGTTTCCTCCTTCAGGAATTCATCAGACAAAGTTTACATTTACATTGATGCAACTCTATTAAAAACACCTTCAAGTTGCTTCAATACCCTGACCACAGCAAGAAATGGTTGGTTAACTTTAATGCCTCAAAAACAAAACTGCTTTCTTTTACCCACCACAGAGAATTGGTTCTCCGTATCATGCCAGGAAGTTTTTCTTGCCCGAGTCCATCCTTCAAATCTATAAATCAACCATTCGCTCTTGCATAGAATACTGCTGCTATATATGGTCTGGGGCCCCCACTGTTCATCTTAAGATCTTCGACAAAATCCAGACAGATATGCAATGCAACTGGCCCTGGTCTGGCATCTTGTCTACAGTCACTTTCTCACAGACATGTCATCGCTTCCCCATCTTTTCTACAAATACTTTCACAGTAACTGCACCCTGATAGCTATAATCTCCAACTTTTCAAATGCAATGTCAATCGAGCTCTCCAGATGCCTATTTACTCTTGCTCCCACTCACTGCAACCCCTTGTATGCTAGGGCACTCCCGCCTTGGGGTGAGAAGCTTAAAAAAAAAAAAAATATATTCAATATGAAAAAAAAAAAAAAAAACTCAAAATGTTCCAAAATAGAAATGTAGCCATTCATGAGAAAACCAACAAATAAAAAAAAAAAAAAAATATAGTGCTATCCACAAACTCTGTCACAATGACAATAGAAAAGAATTTATCTAAACAGTACTTGTCACAACTACATCTAAAATGACAACACTCATGTAATACTAAACAAAATAAGCTAAAACTTGAAGGAGGAATTGACTATTATCTGTAATATTCACCACAAGGAATACATACGGGAAATCAAGAAACTTAAAACATATGAACATAAAAGGGTTCTTTTACACAACATGTTAAATGCATTAGTTGCTCCCCATACCAAAACCAACCGCAATTTTAATTTTAAAAATGTTACTCTAAGAGAGAAAACAATTCACTAAGACAAACATGTTTTGAAAGTACTTTAATCACTCAAACATTCACAGTAAATTTGTGTTCTGGTTCTTACATTTCACCATTCATGGCAGATCTTCCATTATCACACTGTGAGATACTTAATAACAAAAGTGATGGACACACAAAAAGAATCTTAATGAAATCAGCTAGATGACATACCCAAAATGCCTATCATTAAAAAAAAAAAAAAAAAAGGAAAAAAAAAGAAAAGAAATTAATTTAAAATTCCCAGTGTCTCATTTGATATGCATCAACACAAACTTAGTTCAATGATGTCCTGAAGGGCAAAAATGAAAAATCTTTCCCATTTCGTTATACATCTTTTCTCCAAAAGATATATATAAATAAAGGGATCACTATTTAATTTTGGCCCTTGTTAAACAATAACCACAAATGCTAATCGTGTTTGATAATTAGACATTGTATAATAGTGACAATGTCTTCCATGCATCACTGCACAAGCTGTAACATCCAAAGTTGGCTGCATGCTTATACACCCAGCTTGTTACATTCACAGGTTGGTCTCACTGGCCGTGATCAAATTCAACAAGGAATAATGACAAATGCTTTTCAAGACACTGATAAGGAAATAGTGAACAATATGATTTCTCCCTTAAGAAGCAATGTCTTCCTTTGGCTTTGAAAAGGTGAACTGCTTTCTTACTAACTTCTGTCCACAGAGAAAGGACCCTTACATTTGCTGCCCAATAGTTTTGTTAACTCACTACCTACGTCCTGACTCATATGGATTTTGGTTGGGGTCACTACCAAAATTTTATGTTTGCTAATTTAAAGGATGGCTAGAGACGGGATTCCTGAAAATTCTGATCATTAAATTGACTTAAAAGGAAAAAGAATCTATTTATATCCTTAAGATGTGTAAGAAATTGTATTGCTACAATAGGTAATTGTAATAAATGCAAGCTTGAACGATTAAACTTATCCTTTTTCATGTTTTTTATTTTTATTAAATAAAAACAGGATGTCTCTCTTAAATAGATCCCCCCCCCCCCCAAAAAAAAAAAAAAAAATATATTACTAGAAATTTACTGTGAAGTCATCTATTTGACTTGTTCTTGGAGACATTCCAAGGCATTTGATAATGTCAAATTTAAGATCTGCAACTGAAAATTATTGATTAAAGAAGTCTGTAGATCACCATACCGTTTTACTATTCTCTACTTCTGACATAAACATACTTAAAAATTTGGTTAGATAGGGTAACATGCATAATGATTTCAGGTTTCATTTGTATCAGTTGTCAAGTTTATAGAGAGAAGAACAGTGACCTGCCAATAATTTTTTTTGTATGTATGATAGTGATGCCAGCATTTTATGCAAGCAAATTTGGTATTATTACATTTTTAGTATGATACTGACATTTCCTACTTGGGTTTGAACATATTGTAATTCATGAGAAAAAGGGAGGTGGGCAGAAATCATTGTATTGTCATAACAGCATTAAGCTTCATTCACCAATAATTTCTGTATGTGTGGGAAGAAAAGGCATTTCCACTGGAGGGGGAAAAAAAAAAAAAAAAAAAAAAAAAAGAATTTCCATTTATAATTATTTAAAGGTTAAATGTTTTGATTGGAAGGAAAATTGTGGTTTCTGAATCAAATGTATTTATAAACCATGAGACCTTTCCAACCTGATAACAATATACTAACCTGTCTAGCATGTGAGTTTCAATTATTTTACTCTGGCATTCTTCAGGTAACTGAACTTGATAAAAGCATTGGAATTTTGATTGATCACTTCAATTTCTGTCTTATCAAACATTTGCATTTTATTTAAAGCCAGAAAATATTTTTAGATTGTAAAAATTTTTTATGAGACAATGGTTTAGAGAGACAAGTTTTACTTTAACCTATAGCTAGGGGGAAGAAGAGGTGTATTCAATACATTTCCTAAGGGCATTTGTGTGTAAATGGATATAGCAAACCCAACAGAAATTGGAACCTTCTCTCTGATTAACCTATTACTTGCCATGAGCCCCATTTGGAGATCTGTTAAAATTAAACTCACGACATGTTATTCCTTGTATTTACATTGCAATGTATGTAAGCAATTCAGAGGTATATTTAACAACACTTAGCCTTTAAAGTTTTTATTATTAGCTGTAAGAAGACACTGTCGTAATTTTACATTTCAAAAGTAAAAAAAATAATGACTATTTTGAAAAGTATTTTATTATTTCTAATCGACATTTTTTGATGTTTTATACATATTTGATGTTCTAGTTTCTACAAAAATGAAAATGGTAACTACTGAAATTAAACATAAGGAATAAATAAACTCCTAAGACACCTGTCTGGGTCAAAAATGCGCATTAAAAAAAAAAAAAATTGGCAGTTAATGGGTTAATAATTCAGAGCTATTATTCATTAAACCAGCCATTCATTACAGCTTACAAGACCTGCTATTTCCAAGCAGTCACCTATCCAGATACTGACCAGGCTCAATGTTGCTTAAATAGTGATTGTACTGGAACCAGTGATGAAATTTAACAATGGGTCCGTTTCAAAGTTCCAAATTGGTCACCAAGTACAAAGACAGTTGACTGAAGAAGGCCAGAAGGTAGAATGGTTGAAATTGTAGTGTAACCCCGCCCCCAAAAAAAAGTATGTACTTTTGTTGTTAACCCTAGCAAAAGTACAAAGACAATTCTTCATCTAAAAAAATTTAGAAGTGAAATAAATGAGAAAGAAATCAAAGTCAATGAAATACAGAACAATAGATTAAAATTGGAAATTAAGAAAAGAGTTATCTTTATTGAATGAAAGAAAAAAAGAAAAATAAATGGTACCTCCCAATAATGAATCAATAAAACTGGTAAAATTTGTTAAATGGAGGGGAAAAAAGAAGAAAAAAAAAAAAAAAAAAAAAAAATTCATTTTTGACTGAAAGCCATTTGTGAAAATTTGAACTTTCACTTAAATTTAAAGAGATCAATTTTATTTAAAATTAAAAACGTTCTTTTATCAAGTTTTGATTCATTGTTGCTGAAATGAATATAAAATATCACAAAGAGTTGAGCGGATGAACTATTTCTTAAATGGAATATGCATTTAAGATAGTGTAGCAATCGTAGTTTTTGAAATGTGAGATTTTTTTTTTTTTTCCCCCCCACCACCACACAGACATGAGAGAGAAAACAGTTTATTTAAAAATCCTAATTGGTGATTTTGAACAAAAGAGTTTTAACTACTTACTGTAAGTAGGGGGAAAAAAAAAAAAAAAAAAAAGCCAGTCATGTCTGAAAATTTACTCATTTAAAGTGTTATAGATTATAGAATCCACAGTAAATGCATGTTCCTAAAACATGCTAAAACACTTTTCAGCCTATAAAAAAAAAAAAAAAAAGTCAACGATACAAAACAAGAAATTTTGTTTATTTTTTTTGTAAAAGAATCAAGATTTGATTTTTTATTTTTCAGTTAAATCAAAATATACAGTATGTTTATCTAAAAAGTGAGTTTTTTTATTTATGTGAAATTTATTTAAAAAAAAAAAAAAAAAAAAAAAAAAAAAAAAAAAAAAAATTTTCACCAATATTTTGTATTCATAGATTTTCAAAAACGTCTTTTATAAAACTTATCTTTTTTTTTTTTTTTTAGAACTGTTGCTTCAAAACGTGTATAAGACATGTGGTGAGGTTGGGAATATAGAAAGAAAGAAGGAAGGAACAGGCATTTTCAAATACAGACCCAAAAGTTATTCTCTGACCAAACTCATAAAAATGAATGCTTATGTGAAAAAGAAACTTTCATACTGAATCACTTAGTGTTTTATAATTAACAGATTAGAAAAATATTTGGAATAAGAAAATTTTGGCATTAAGATTTTCATTTTTTTTATCTTTTACAGCCACATAAAAATATTAATACTATCAACGTTGTAAAAAGACGTTTTTAAATTGGAAAGAAATTGGTGTGTGTGTGTGTGTGTGTGTTTTAAAGAGGAATTGGGGGATGGATTGAAGTTATTCTTCAGTTTTCTTCATTGTTTTGCATGGAGAGAGAGAGGAAAAAAAAAAAAAAAAAAAAATAATAAAAAAAAGGAAATCTCTCCATAAAGGAAACATTTTAAAAATTGATCATTTCAACATGAAACAATATTGTTAAGAAAAAAAAAAAAAAAAAATTCATTCAGCAGAAATAGAGGTGGGGGATGAAAAGAAAAAAAAATTTGACAGAGGGGGGGAAAAAAAAAAAAATTTAATTTATTTTGAACTTTTTCCCTCCTAATATATACATCCACGCATTATATTTATAAATTGCATTTAGAATCGTTCATGTGAAGTGCTGTTGGTTATGGAGGTATCATTCTGTGTTTTGTCTTCATGGAATAAGTCATAGGATGCAGACGAATTCCGTTTTGATGGGCCTAGAGAGAAAGAAAAGAAAAAAAAGGTTAAAGTTTGAGCCAACAAAATGCCATGATTTAACATATCTCCCTCACCCCCACACATAAGTTGCATGAACATGGAAGTATAGCACAAGGTCACAAGTCTGAGAGCT
This sequence comes from Acanthosepion lycidas, assembly GCA_963932145.1. NCBI lineage: Eukaryota > Metazoa > Mollusca > Cephalopoda > Sepiida > Sepiidae > Acanthosepion > Acanthosepion lycidas. Next base: position 8,000,452 of record OZ010589.1, on the reverse strand, counting down.
TCCAGTGAGAATCACAACACAATTTTAACAATGTGTTTTTCTTAATAATCAAGGGAAAGGTACCTGAAATATTTAACACCAGGGTTTGAAAGTTTGATTGGAAACCAAATGCAATCATTAGAGTAACTACCCTTTTTGAAAAGGGAGGAAGTTTCTATTTTAGTATATTGTTTATGGGGTATATCTTCCCCACACTATGTTCCAGAGGATGAAGATATACAAATACATTTCTTGCCTCTTAATTGTAATATATGGAAAAATATTTGTGAATATGAAAGGATTATAATCAAAATAAGCAGGCAACATTTGTAACAATCAGATATGCCTGAAAGAGAATTTGCTATATATATATATATATATATATATATATATATATATATATATAGATATGTGTGTGTGTGCGCGTGTTAAATTCCCAGATCAATTCTGTGGACAAGACAGATTGGTATAAATAAAATGACAATTGGAAAAGAGATCTTAGATTTTGCCGACGAGTTTCGTCTTCCGACTTTTTCAAGGCAAAAATGAAATCGAAATGTTCTTGTTGTTATAGTTAGATTAAAAAAATCCAAATTTAAAAAGATAGACGCTTCTGTCTAAGCCTTTTTTTCTGGTTAATGTAAATTACCTTCATAGTAAGAGATTTCCCCCCCCACATGTCAACAATATAGTTAAATTCCCAGATCAATTCTGTGGACAAGACAGATTGATATAAATAATATGACAAAAAGGTAATTTACATTAACCAGAAAAAAAAGGCTTAGACAGAAGCGTCTATCTTTTTAAATTTGGATTTTTTTTTTTTTTTTTTAATGTTTTGCCTTGAAAAAGTCAGAAGACGAAACGCGTCGGCAAAAATCTAAGATCTTTTTTCCAATTGTCATTTTACATATATATAAAATAAATAAAAAGAACGGTCAGAGTTGAAGCAGACCAGGAAACAGTAGGTATTAAAAAGTTGCTCAAATACATGTGAGAAAATAAATACAAGTAAAAAAAATAACATGTAAAGCTTTTAACTTTCAAAATCAGGAGGTCAGTTAAAATACGCAACCTTGGTTATGTCCTGATGGACTCTTTGGGCAATACTTTTAACACTATTTCAAGAAATGAAACAGGCTCATGATGACAGGACAATGAGTGTAAAAGGAAGGAGAAAAGAAGGGTAATGGAAAGGAACGGGAGTGTCTCTGTGTCTCTGTGTCTCTGTGTCTCTGTGTCTCTGTGTCTCTGTGTCTCTGTGTCTCTGTGTCTCTGTGTCTCTGTGTCTCTGTGTCTCTGTGTCTCTGTGTCTCTGTGTCTCTGTGTCTCTGTGTCTCTGTGTCTCTGTGTCTCTGTGTCTCTGTGTGTGAGTGAGTGAATATGTAACAATTGTTATGGAGGATGGGGAGGCCAGTGTGTACAAAGTAACAGTGGGGTTTTAAATTAATTTTCATATTCACTTAAAAATTTTTTTATACAAGGACAAGGGCTTAAAATTTTAGAAACAAGGATAACTAATAAGTATCTGATACCAAAAGACAGACAAGAGGCATCAGTATGTGAAGACAGCAGTGGTGACGAATACACCAATGACATGTATTTTCACATGGTGGAAACAAAAGACACAGACAGAGAAGAGCTACCTACTAATGCAAAAAAAAAGAGTCATATGTAAAACAGAGTGAGAAACAAGACAAAACAGGTGGAAGTAAATGCCAAAATTGATACTGGAGCCATGAGCTACCTCCTATCACTCGAAGTATTCAAGACGAGTTAACAAAAGTCATCATAACAGGATGGCCAACAGATAGAAAACAGCTGCCCACACAATTCCTTTTTGCACTACTGGAGCTTCCGAGAAGATGGTGTGCTGTTGAAAGGGAACAAGATTATAATACCAGCATCCCTTCAGCATTACATACTACAGCAACTACATGCCTCCTACCAGGGGATTGAGAAAATCAAGTTAAGAGCAAGAACGGCTGTATACTGTATAGGGATCAATTGAGACATCAAAGACATGGTCACAAAATGCCCAACGTGCGAGAAGCACCAGCCAATCCTCCAAACTAACATTACTCAAACCCAAGATCCCATCCGACTCCTGGCAATACATAAGTACTGATCTCTTTACTATGAAAAGCAACCATTACCTCCTCACAGCTGATCAGTTTAAGCAAGAGTCTGTCTGTCTGTCTGTCTGTCAGATGCCCCTCCATTCCATTACATTTTCAGCAGTAATAAAACAAGTGAAACAACAGTTTGAAGAAAGAGGCATACTGGAGAGTCTACAGTAACAGTGGACCCCCAATACACCAGGGTGGAGTTTGCCAACTTTTCCCAAAGATATAACTTTGGGACATTACTTCTTCGCCCTGCTATCTTCAATGTAATGGATTCTCTAAGAGAATGGTGGGAGTATGCAAAAAGCTAGAGAATCAGGAACAGACTGTCACCTGGCGATGATGGCTTATAGAGCAACACCTATCTCAAGTCATCTCAAATCGCCAGCAGAACTACTCAACAGTCGACTGATGAGGAGACCCTCTTGTCTCGAAACAGCATCCAGGAAATGAGCATATTCGGGACTGCTTGCATCAAAGTAGAAACCAAATAAAAGGCATGTCATGACACGCTGAACCAAAGACAGCATGCACTGCCGTCAGCTTTGCCTACACACAGGACCAAAATACAAAACTGGAAACCAGGTGCCATTGTGCAAGCCACAAAAGAGCCAAGATCATACCTGGGGAAATATCATAATGGGAGTGTCCAACGCAGGGACCGACAGTTCTTCAGACCTGCCAGGAGAGAGAGAGTAGACTAGATCTGATCTCAACGTTGATGGCAACCACTCACAGACAATACCAAACAGTACACCACACTCACCAAATACCAAGATGAAAATAGCACAAAACACCCAGCTACCATCACAAACAAAACTATGACCCTCATCAGTCAAGCACTACACCGTTCAGACAAAACAAAACCACCACAAAGACTAAACCTCTGAAAAAAAAAAAAAAAAAAAAAAAAAAAAAAAAATGGTGTATTACCTAGTAATCCCCTTAATAGAACTCTCCAGAAGCAGGAGCAATTAGCTCCCTTAGTCACTAATGGTATTAACCCTCTTTCTGCTGTTGACCATCATGGAATAAACATGTGTACAGCTTTGCTAGTAGTCTTGCCTCTGTGTCTAAAGAGAACCCCAGAAAACAAAACATTTACAAATCTACCATTCATCCATGCATTGAATACTGTTGCCATATCTGGTCTGGTGACACTACTGTTCCTATGAAGGTTCTTGACAAAATCCAGAGAAGGATCTGCAATGAAATTGATCCCGATTTAGCATGCTGACTTCAGTCACTTTCACACAGACATGACGTGACTTCCCTCTGTCTTTTCTACAAATATTTTCATGGCAACTGCACTGACGAGCCCCCCCCCCCACTGAGCCCCAACTACATTGTGCTACTAGATTCCCAACCATTTACTACTGAAATAGTTAAATGACTGCTATTTCTACTCCAGTTTTTCTCACACTTCCCACCTTTGAACTGTTTTTGTTTACTTCCCCGAAAAATACAATCTTCAAAAATTTAAATTCAACATCAACTGCTATCTCCTGTTTATCTTATCCTTTCCTCAATCCCCCCCCCTTATACGCAGTCATTTCTCTCACTTTCACTCTTTGTACTAGTGGTAATCCCACCTTGCTTGGGGGTGAAATGATAACATTGTACATCTCCAGTATAAACCTGATCGACCAGTGACAACAGTTTCAAGTGTTCCCGGTTGTTAGATAATACGGGCATTTATACACATTTAAAACTTTGGCCTATTTATCATTGCCTATTCTAACATATGCGCGTTATGTAGAAAGAAAGAGTTTATTATGAAAAAGAAATATTAACTCACCAACATAACTCAGTAAAACAGGAAGGAACATGAGGCCATGAGCTGCTCCAAAGACGACAATTCCAAAATAAAGTCGGAAATAGAAGATTTGGAAAATTTGAGACTTGGAGAAAGCAAGAACAATAATGCCACCAAGTTTGGTCAGTGTAATGCCACTCAGTACCTAAGAGAAAAAAAACAAAACAAAAAACAAAGAAATATCAGTGATAATAGTCGGATTGGAAGAATCAGAATAAACTAGAAATTTATAAAACTTTAAAGCTATTTTTCTTCTTTTTTTTTTTAAAACTTCAAATCATAATCAGATTCAAAAAGGTGTACAGCATGAAAATCATCAGCTCAGATATTACACACGACATTTCATGGGGAAGGGGTACCATTACTGATAGCACAACAATTACCACATGCCACCAATGCCACTCAATTATGTAAGACTTACATTAAGTAACCAGGTCAGATGTGTTATGGTTAACAAGCTGATATCTGTATTTTTGTGTTGCATTCATTGGTCATCTCAAATTTGATTTCACAACTCATCGACTTTGTTAACCCGATGAAAACAATGTAAAGCTGAATCGTTAAGTCCATAGCCTGACATAATAGGCCACATTTTGGTTTGAAATGTTCGTTGTTTGATTCATGATTAGTATTAATCTCTGAAGTGTGTGTGTGTGTGTGTGTGTGTGTGTGTGTGTGTGTGTGTGTGTGTGTGTGTGTGTGTGACCTCATTGCTGACAATGGACATGTCACAATGGAGTCTTGCAATATTTATATACAAAATGATGAAAGATGTTTCACTGGATCAATCCCACTCTCCGAGCAAGAACAGTATTTAGCCAAAAAGAACAACCAGTCAACATCATTGAATGCCGTCTGGCTACTTTTACTACATAACCCAGTACTACCAGCTGCATGAATGGGTTTTCAGTAACTAAACTGGTTCTTCCACAGAGATTATCTGGTGAGGATTGTTTTGTATTTTACAGTTTATCAACCCCTTTGTGGGTTACTTAAAACTTAAATATTTTTGGATTGTAACGGGTTTTTTTTGTGAATAATATTGCATTAATAAGTTTTTTGAGAATTATTTTTCCAGATACAAGTCCTACTATTTAACCCATAGCTGGGGGGAAGAAGTGGATCCACACCTTTCCAAAGACCTGTGAAAAATGGTGGATGAATCCTTTCATGGGATCAACAGCCATCTAAGCAAAGTTAGAAAAACCTAAGATGGAATCCCAGTGTGCAGCAAGCTCATTGGACATGTTTGAGCTCTTAGGATTTGTTAAGGTATTCAACTAAAAGAAGGAAACATTTTATGCCAACTTGTTATATTTAGCTTTGAACTGAAAATGTTTCTCTTATCAATAAGCATTGTATTGATTACAATATATTCATGGCAATAAAGCAAGGGAATAAAATAGTAAAACTTATTTTCTAACACTTAAAAGGATAAGCATTTAATTTGGGTTGTTAATAGAAATCTCCTTTATTTTATCTGAAAAATTCTCAAGATCCTTGTGTAAAATAATACAATCAACACTGGTTTCAAATAAAGGGGGGAAACAATATTTACAGGCCCTACACTCACTTAGAATATTAATAATCTCATTAAAAATATTAAGAAAACTCTGTAACTAAAATCTTCTCCATATACAAACTAGTAACAAGTGTCATTAACCTGGCAGCAAAGTTTGAATAAGTTATAAAGAAAGCTTAGCATATAAAAGAATTTATAAACTGCATTTTGAAAATCAGAGAAAATGTCTCATTTTTTTTTTTTACAATTAGGCATTGAGTGAAAATCTGAAAGAACTCAAAAGAAAAGCAATAATGTCAAACTTTCAGCCTATAGAAAAATAAAGGATGAAAATTGAGGCAGTAGAAAGTGAGTTATCAGTTTTAACTTGTAGCTAAAAACTAAAGATAAAAATGAAAAATTATTCATGAGAATTTGATTCCTAGTCAGTAATAGGAGGAAATAAAATACTCACCGAACTGCCCATGTAAGCAGTTGCAAATCGAGCACGGTCAACTCTGGTTCCCTCAGAAGAGAAGGCAAACTCACGGGCAATATGAGAGCAGAATTCAACAGAAATACCAATGGCCTGAGGAAAAAAAAATAAAAAATTTTAGATAATTATGATTTCTAAAATTACAACTTTAGAATTATACTCCAAACTCTTACACCACACACAAAGAAAAATGTTGCTCCCTAATCCTTTGTGCAGGATCAGAATGTAGTATCTGTGCACTTTGGAAATGTGTTACTTGTACAATAACATAAGTGGCTACTTATTTTCACCTTAATTCACTTTCCACAATCTGGTCAAACATTTTCTTTTTGATGGGTTTCTTTGTTGGCTGGATATATATAATTTTAGTTTGTGTGTGTGTGTGTGTGTGTGTGTGTGTGTGTGTGTGTGTGTGTGTGTGTGTTTTTTTTTTAGGCAGAAGATATTAAAGACATGTTTTGTGTTAATTTTACTGATCGACTTTGCCAATTTACAAATAATCCTTCTTAGACAGGAAAGAAATTCTGTCAGAAATATAATTCCGACAATTTGACAGAATTTGCTCCTTGTCTAAGAATTATTTGTAATTTAGAAAAGTTGGTCAGTAAAATTAATTGACACAAAATATGTGTCTAATAATATTTCCCATATATATATATATATATATATATATATATATATATATATAAAATGGCAGGAAGGTTAATTCTTCATGTTATTGGCCTGGGGAAGTGCTTGAAAACCAGGACACAAGTTGACAAGCCTTGTAGGGAAAATTGGCTATTTGAAACTGTTCAGAAGCCACCCATAGTCTTGCTAGCAGGAAGTCAGAAGGTTTGAGCTTACTGGCCTTGTACAACTAATGATTACAACAGATACAGTAGAGAGAAATAAAATTAAATATAACACAGGTTCACTATGGGTATTGGAAAAAAAAAAAAAAAAAAAAAAAAAAAAAAGGGCTGTAATAGAAATCTTCAACAGGGTCTAGAGAGAGCAAGTCCAAGTGATGTGGTTTCTGTTATTTGGTACAGTTCTTTATTTGGGATTCTGTAGCACCAGTCCACAAGCTTCAAAGAAGAATGAAATTTGCCAAGACCTTCAAGTTTTACTTGCTCAAAGACTTTTTTAACCATTGATCTTAGGAAGTGATTGTATACAGCTAACAATTTAGATATTTCTGAAAATGTTTCAAAGAACATAACTTGGAGTTTCCAGGTTGTTGTTTTGGTTTCATAGGAATTTGCAGTGTTAGGTGAAAACTACATCTAGCACAACTTATTCTATGTTCAATTTCTTTTTCTTCTATATTTGTTATAGCTGATCCATACGCTGAGGTATCTGAAGTGTTTAGTATTTACTCATTCCCCATACCGTATTTTTATGATGGATTCAGGTAGTTGCCATCACTGCTTTTATTCAAATTCCAGATAAATCGCAAGTAAATAAAAAAATTGAATTATCAAAATCAAGTTCCACACAATTTCTAAGGACATTCTTCATTTCTTCAATAACTTATTGAAAAATTATTAAAGATGTCACACAAGTCAAAATTGGACAAAATGACATACTAACCATTGGAATCAAATTCTAGTTTGTATGGTTCAAAAATTGATGTACAAACAAGTCATAAACAGACTGAGTTCATTCATATAAACAAACTAAGTATTAAAAACTAAAAATAAATAAATATTAAAGTAACTTTTTAATCATTTTTGTTGCTAAATTTATTGGGTTGGCCAAAAATGTTAAGTAAATTTTGTATTTAACAAGAAAACCTTTTTGGCCAACCCAATAGTAAAGTCCAAGTCATAAACAGAAAAAGGTCTTCAGACTTACCATAACAAGGTTGACAAGTGAGAGAGCATTAAATGAAATATCCCACATATACATCATTCCTAGGAGGTCCACCAAAATCATCATAATTGTAAAGACAACAAGGATTGCCGAATGGATATCAAATCCCAGAAGGATGAAAGTCATCAAAAAGATGGCTGCTAAACAAATGCCAATGTTGACAATCGAGTCATGAACAATGGTGAGGTATTGCTCGTAAAACACATAGAATATACTGCAAAAGAAGAGAGGATTTAATTTATAATCAATGTCTTTAACATAAAAAAAGACAACAATAAAAACTGTTTACACATGTATCTTTATCTCAAATCTGCAGTTTAGTAAAAGTGGCTGAATAATATTTTATAAACATTTATTTTTCAATCATTCATTGTTAATGACCTTAATTTCATTGTAAATTTTGTTGTCAATATGAACTACAAAAAAATCATGGTGAAATTTTCTGATCAAAATTCTGTCTATGTACTTAGTAATTGTGTAGCAGAAATCTTTTGAAAAGTCTGGCAGCCTACGTTTTTAATATATATATATATATATATATATATATATATAAATATAAATAAAAGAAGAGAAGAGAGGTGCCTTAAACGTTTTTGGTTGTAATGTGGATTTATTTCGAAAAAAATATTATGCTTTGTTTTACATAATGTTACTACACGTGTTTCTGGTATCGTGACAGTCTTCAGGTAAAAGCGGAGATTTACACATTATTAAAAATAATTATTTTTTTTTGTTTTTCAATGTTAAATATTCTCGATATGAGACATTTTTTGTGTTTGTAATCCGAATTTCTTGAATTGGCAATGAAGAGTTCTGCACGAAGTGTCATAAAACAATTAAGGTTGGTCCAAGCGAAATGATGAATTACTTATCGGCATTTTATCTTTTGATGTTTTACTGACCCCTATGTGTTCTTGGATCTGTTTCCATTTTTGTGTGTTTCTGTCAGCATGCGTGTATATATGCGTACGTATATTCTCCCTCCATACATATACTGTTTTATTATGAGGAATTAGTAAACTCGTTTGTACATATACACGCATACACATACATACACACCATCCCACCACAAGAAATCATGTAAATGTGTGCATACATATATATAACCTTGTGTCTCCCGTATATGAGCGTGCGCTCATGTATGTGAGTGATTTGATCATTGTGTTTGGTCACCTTGTGTGCATGTTGTGTGTTTTTGTGTATGCACACAAGGTGACCAAACACAATGATCAAATCACTCACATACATGAGCGCACGCTCATATACGGGAGACACAAGGTTATATATATATGTATGCACACATTTACATGATTTCTTGTGGTGGGATGGTGTGTATGTGCGTATGTATGTGTATGCGTGTATATGTACAAACGAGTTTACTAATTCCTCATAATAAAACAGTATATGTATGGAGGGAGAATATACGTACGCATATATACATGCATGCTGACAGAAACACACAAAAATAGAAACAGATCCAAGAACACATAGGGGTCAGTAAAACATTAAAAGATAAAATGCCGATAAGTAATTCATCATTTCGCTTGGACCAACCTTAATTGTTTTATGACCCTTCGCGCAGAACTCTTCATTGCCAATTCAAGAAAGAAATTCGGATTACAAACACAGAAAATGTCTCATATCGAGAATATTTAACATTGAAAAACAAAAGAAAAAATTAATTATTTTTAATAATATGTGTAAATCTCCGCTTTTACCTGAAGACTGTCACGAGACCAGAAACACGTGTAGTAACATTATGTAAAACAAAGCATAATATTTTTATCTAAATAAATCCACATTACAACCAAAAACGTTTACGGCACCTCTCTTCTCCAATATACATACTTTTCTCTCGTTGGAACCACTACAACCTCTTTCTTTTTATATATATATATATATATATATATATATATATAAAAATGAATAAAAAAAAGAAAAAAAGATCAGCATTTAAAATTCTTGGCTTCATCTGAGCTATGAATGTGTTAATCCAGCCTCGTAAAACAACTAACCTTAATTATAACATTAGTTATATTTAAACGAAATACTTGAATACAATGACAACATTGGTTTAGGGAAGCAAGACATTTTATTAGGTTGGTGCAAAAATAATGTCATTTTCTCACATAGTAACATATGTGAGAAAACGACATTTTTGTACCAACCTAATAATTACAAATCGTGATGTGAAAAATGTTTAGTTAGTTTAGAGAATAAAGAAACAATAAGCAATCTACTGAGAACACTTATTGTTGCTATAAGGTCTTCAACATTCAGCATTTATTTCAAATCAATCATCAAGGTTTGAGAAGCAAGTAGAAAACCTTGGATGTCTATTAACATTGGAAAATATGTCTGCAACACATAGGAATAACCATTATCCAATAATAATTACAATAGCATAGTTCAACCCATGCTAGTGTGAACCAATTTGAAAATGACAGGGTGCAAAAGGTGGAAGATAAGAGAGCAGCACAGAAACATGGCGTTTCCTCAACCTTCCAAGTAGCAGGCCCCCCATCAACGACAAAATTTGTTCAAGTTTTCGATTTAGAGCTCACAGTAGGACACACTTGTCGAAAGGAGTCAATACCTAGCCCATGTCAAATTTGTGCTAGATTGGGTAATCATAGATTCTCAATAGACTCATTGACATTTTTTTTGTATTATCAAAGATAGCAAAAATTACAAAAATATCTATCATCCAACAGTTCACTTATTTGACAGCTAAACAGGGATCACACACTATGAATGAAATCATGGTTTTTCCACAACTTCCTTACATCCCTTCCCTCTTTGCAGTACTTATTCTGCCATCCATCTTCATTATGTGTGTCATGTTAGTAGCTGTTTTTTTTAGCATCCCTAAACTGTCCATTGAATTATCAACATTCTTCAGTAGAATCAAGTTTGTTGCTTCAAGTCCCTTCATTTGTGAGGAAATTGTCCAGCATTCACTGCCATAAAAAAAAAAAAAAAAAAAAAAAAAAAGAAAGAAGTTTCAACTAATTTCTAAGGATATCCTTCAATCCCAACAAAAAAGCATCTTTAGCTAATGTGCCTTTGAAGTTCTATGTCACAATTTTCATTGTCTCTTACTATACTATCTACAAAATATATCTTCCATGCATGCTTTAATCTTACAACACCAGTAGACAACTCACACCTTTTCCTTTTTGCTGACAGCTAGGTTTCTCTTAATGATCAGTCTTTTAGAATAGTTTTCTTCAATTACCTCATGTAAGGGTTGTTGCAGTTTTCCTTCTAAATCTGTCCAGTATCACGTGCATGATGTGTGTTATGGTGAGATGTCCACTGATGATAAATCCTGGAAGAAATCCAGAGATCTTGACATCATCTCTTTTTACAAGTCAGAGGAGAATACATTCTTTCTGGATCAACATAGAAGCTGTTTATTGCCAGTACATACGAGTTATGCCCCTTCTACTTAGACAATGTGAAGGTTCAACTCTGACCTAATTGGCTTTCTTTCAGCCATGATCTAACAATTTATATTTTTTTTTATCACTTACACAAATATTCTACAGAGCCTGTTATTTATGTCGAAGTTTTGGTTTAGTTTGGCACAAAAGGTGTGAGCTCAAGAGAATTGAATACCCTGCTAGTTGAGATAGATATATCTATAAAAATGTTATCAATCTACCTATGAACCTAAAGAGCCAGGCAAACCTACCTAGGTTTCACCTACGCGGATCGTCAGGGTACGCTGGACAAAGAGGTAACAGAACAGAATATAAATAGCCTACAACATAAAAACATGACCATGTGACCAAAAAAAAAAAAAAAAAAAAAAAAAAAAAAAAAAAATTTCCCTGATGAGTATACTTACTTTATATATATTTAAAAAAATTAGTTGATCAGCTGATCATGCTACATTGGTTTCAACCTTTTGGTATTTTCAAGTGATTTGGGCTAAATAATTTCCTAACTCTTTATTTAAAAATAAACATACAAAACAAAGTGTAATAGAAGAGGAAGAGAAAAGCAAATGTATTGAAATTGTACTGGAGTGGGGTTACAGGAAATGTACAAACTCTCATACAAACTCAAAAGAACTTTTATGTGTATATATTGTGCCATTATTTCTGATCTCTTATTCAAAAGGTTTTTCTGGCCTGCAAATATTAACTTTTCTTCCTGCAGATATCACTATGGTTGTTTGGCTTTTTTTTTTTTTTTTTTTTTTTTTTTTCATATTTTGCAGTTTACAATTGGATCTTTATTTTTTTTTTCTTTTAATTTTCACACATGGCTAGTCTGGTAGAATTCTTTCTAGTTTGAATGATGACTTGTGATTATACCATCTCCTCTTGAAGCTGCTTTCAGTACATCCCATGTATTATTTGGCCTGGCCATTTGTATCTTCTGTTTTATAAATTACTCCTTCAGTTTTGCAAGCTCCATCTGGTGGATATCTACTTTTTATTTCTACAGTTACATGCTTCGCTGTTAACAATGTCTTGCTGCATGTTAGTTTTGAAATTCCTGGCATTTTGTCTTTGTGGTTTCCAAATCTCTAGTGCAGCTTAAATTAACTGTTTTTATTAAAGATTTTGTGTAATTCGGAACTTTGGGTGGGGAAAGTGCTTATTAACTAGTTTGAAAAATATTTTCCCTATTTTACATTTAACCTCCAAGTTAAAAGTTAAATCAAATGATATTTCTTTTCCTTAGTCTTCATCTGTCGTTTTATTTGAGGTTTAAATTCCAGTTTAATTTTATGTCCCTCATCTTTTAAAGACTTTCCATACTCTTATCTTCAAAAATTATTTTACTAGAGGAATTTTTAGATAACCTAGTCTTAGGTATGTGCTTTATTACCCTGACAGGGTGAATGGATGCAGCATTCATGTATTTTAATTTTGTGTCAGGTCTCACGTGTTGGGACACCCTGCCAGTTTGTAGATTTAATACTATATCTAAATATTGGACAACTTTCTTATTCAGATTGACCTCTATTTTAAAGTCAAGGCTTTTAAAGAGTTTGAAAAGCATTTTTCTTATATTGTCATTTACTCTTCTGTCGTCTGGCACTCTCATCAGACCGTCATCCCTATACGGGCTGTGGTTGTTTATGTATACTGCTTTGTTGATTTCATATAAAATATACAGACCCATTAATTCTGAAACCTCAGCACCATAAAATGAACCTTGTGGGACATTGAAGTCACCCCGGTTTTTTGGTTTTTTTATCCAAGGTTTTCCATTGTGCAATAGTGATTTACAGCAATATAAAATTTTATTAATTTGTTCAGGTGTTATATTTACATTTATTGGTCAGAGTTGAATTAGACCAATAACACACACACATATATATATATATATATATATATAACTAAACTTTTTTGCAATCTCATTTAGAAACAGTTGCAAAAATTCAGCAACTAGGAAAATAATCCTACATGAATTTAAGGGAAACAAACATCAATTGCTTTTAAATATTTTTTTTTTTAAAGAGTGTATAAAGTGTTACTACAATGTTACCATCAGTTGTATTTATTTGAAAGGGATTGGAAGTTGGCAAAAGCCATGTAAACAAACAAACAAAAAGAACAAACAAACAAAAAGAACAAACAAACAAAAAGAACAAACAAACAAAAAGAACAAACAAACAAAAAGAACAAACAAACAAAAAGAACAAACAAACAAAAAGAACAAACAAACAAAAAGAACAAACAAACAAAAAGAACAAACAAACAAAAAGAACAAACAAACAAAAAGAACAAACAAACAAAAAGAACAAACAAACAAAAAGAACAAACAAACAAAAAGAACAAACAAACAAAAAGAACAAACAAACAAAAAGAACAAACAAACAAAAAGAACAAACAAACAAAAAGAACAAACAAACAAAAAGAACAAACAAACAAAAAGAACAAACAAACAAAAAGAACAAACAAACAAAAAGAACAAACAAACAAAAAGAACAAACAAACAAAAAGAACAAACAAACAAAAAGAACAAACAAACAAAAAGAACAAACAAACAAAAAGAACAAACAAACAAAAAGAACAAACAAACAAAAAGAACAAACAAACAAAAAGAACAAACAAACAAAAAGAACAAACAAACAAAAAGAACAAACAAACAAAAAGAACAAACAAACAAAAAGAACAAAAAAAAAAAAAAAAACATTGATGACTGAATAATGATGCTATGAATTTAGTAAGATTTTCTTTAAACATGCAAAATTTTCTTTAAAATTGCAAAAAAATCTGATTTTGGAGAATGCCAAAAATTCTTGCTTTAAAAGGACTACTGCATTAATTGAATTTACAGAAAAATGGATATAAATTATATATAAATCATCAAATGTGAACATTTTACCTGTAGGGAAACACCTTGTACTGCCCTTTTGTATCCATTGATTTGGTGATATTGGCTGCAATTTCTCGTGCATGCTTGTATGCTTCAATATAATCAGAGGATGTCTTCAACACAGTATGGTAAGTCATAAAGTAAGAAGCTGAATGAATAAAAAAAAAAAAAAAAAAAAAAAAAAATAAAAAAATAAATAAATAAATAAAAATAAATTTAACATTCAATTTGTAAATATTTTGCTTTGATGTAAAAAGAAAAAGAAAATTAGCTTTCCAAATTCTTTTAAAACAGGAAAAAAAACCTAAATTCAAATTAGTTATGTTAAAATTTAAAGTTTAATTGATAAAATCCAAAGAATCTGCAAAATGGCTAAATGTGACTAAGTTTGATGCTAACAGTTTTTCTTTCCTCACTTGTTGAATATTCTTCTGGCTTCCAGTTAACTTTGATCTTCAAAAATTTAAATGCAATATCAATCATTATCTTCTATCTTTATGTTCTCACTCATTTATAATGTTTATCTTATATCTTATACTCAGTGACTCCATGCATGTTAATGACTGTTGCCTTGCATGGGAGTGAAATGATTAAACAAAAGAACAAACAACTCAGTTTGCAGTCACAAAAATGTCTTTGTAAATTTTCATATATATATATATATATATATATATATATATATATATATATATATATAAAATTAATCCTAAATTGTTACATACGGACAAAACAATTACTCACGACAAAGATGCATTTTGTTTTGATACAGATGAGATAAAAGGAAAACATAAAAGGGTTTACATGAACGGAAAAGAAATAATAAAACCAGTAAAAGCAAAAGTGAAGAGAGTAAGAAAAGGAAATAAGGTGGGTGAAAAATGTGAAGAAAATTTGATCTCTTTGCTCTTACTGGTTTTATTTTTATTTTTCCTTTTATGGAAACCCTTTTAGGTTTTCTTTTTATTGTGTTTCTCCTTATGGTGTTTCCAAAAACAATTTGAATAATGAGAAAAGGAAAGTGATATTCCATAGGTGGCATTTTTAAATAGAATCGTTCATGACCATCTTTGTTTCTCACCTGTCGAGATGCTTCCACATCGAAACAAAAATGCATCTTTGTTGTAACTGTTTTGCCCATATGTAACAATTTATAATAAATAATTATTGCTCTACTCTTGGTACTGAGCCCTCTTTTAAATTAATGCTGTGAACATTTGAATTTATATTCTTTTTTGTTCTCATTACATTTGGAGATGATTATAGATATATATATACGGTAACTTCTTGTTTACAACTAAAACAAAAGGATGAATTCTAACTGGAACAAACAGAAAAATTCATTAAAAAGAAAATATGCATTGGCAGAAAAATTTACTAATTAAAAAATATCTAGTTTACTCAAATTGTGTGTCCACACTAAATAAGGTGTCATCAAAGCTTTTTTTTCACATCTATAATGGAAGAATTTGTGTTGGTTTGTATGAATATCTTACCTGCATTTTATTAATCTCTTAAAAATCCTCTACAAGGCCCAAGATTCGATAGAGGGTTACAGAGTAAGAGGCACAGTTTATGGTGATATGAAGAGAAGACAACAGTTGCTCCTAGACTTGAACAAGTTAAGATTGTAGTGATCATTTGGGGGGGGGGGTAAGCATGCACTTGATAGTCTGTTCCACAAACTGCTGGTTTGCAGGAAGAAACTGAGTGAAACTTAAATCCCGCCAATGGAATATAAAACGAATGAGGGTGGTACACCATAATATACATGCCATAGTGGGTCTTAAGGTGTAATTTCAAAATAATTACCTGTAATGCGAGTCACATTATCTTCTGTTAGGAGATTTACTGCATTACCATAGGCTGGATGACCACTGAAATAAAAAAAATCTGAGTACAGATATTATATAAAGCCCACACAAATCTAGTTTCAAAAATATGTGATTTCATGTGCCGGAGAAGCATTTACCATAAATTTCTGACATTAAAAGTGTCAAAAAACATTTGGGATATTACTAAAATTTATTTGGCTAATATCAAAATCTGCTGCTGGCTACAGATTCTCTAGTATGTCAACATTTATGTAACCAAAAATACTTCCTTTCTATTTTTTTTTTTTTTGTTTCAGTAGAGTAAGAAAATTTTTTTGTTGCTTTTTTGTAAAGCTTTAGATAACACATGCGGAATCCCTCCAACTCCCAAATAAATCTTTTTACAGTCTGGATTTGGGGGATATATATGTGTGTGTGTGTGTGTGTGTGAGAGAGTGAGAGTGAGAGTGAGAGTGAGAGTGAGAGAGAGTGAGAGAGTGAGAGAGAGAGTGAGAGAGAGAGTGAGAGAGAAAAAAAAAAAAAAAAAATCTAAAGACTACTCCCTTAAATTTAAATCAGTTGTGCATAAGTGAATGTAATGGACCCAAATAGAATTTGAACTTTGTTTTCTGATTTTTCATTTGGAGTTGCTATCCATTCAATTGTGCTAGCAGCATTGCAAATAAAACAAAGAATAACAATTCCACTTACCCTTTTGAACAATCAACAGATGGATTGTCCTCAAGGAACCATGGCAAAAATTTCATGAATGAATTGGCATCTGGACGTCCAAAGTTCATTTTTACTTGACACGGTACACAATCTGGATCCCTTACTAAAATGACATCAGAATGAGAAAGTTAACTTTCCTAAAAGGTTTTAAATATTTTTCAATAAAAAAAAAAAAAAAAAAAAAAAAAAAAAAAAATCACAATTTTTCTACAAGTGTTTGATGACATTCTTGCAATTTGAGATGTTTTTTTTTTTTTTTTTTTTTTTTTTTAAAAACAAAATGCAAGCCGTATGCTACATGAACTGTCAATTATTGATTGATTGATTAATAAAGAAAAAATGTGAAAATTCTATCCAATAAATCCAATATTTCTTACCTGTAGAATTACAGAACTTGCCAGTGGATTTGTAGTAACGGCAACATGATTTCTTAGAAGCAGGTGTGATCCAATCCAAATAGTCATCAATCCATGAAGAAGGATTCTTGGCAATACGAGAACTACAAGTAAAAAGAGTAAATATAGCAGGGTGACTAAAATCAATATTCATTGCAATTCAGGTAAGGTGATTCTGAAGAAACTTATTTCAAAATATTTCTATTATGAGATTATGCTTAGAGATTTCAACTTCAGAGTTTTAAAAGATGATTTGTGTATTACAGTGTAATAGCAAAAAATTGGTCCAATAAGCCATTTTTATTGAGTGATAGCTCAATAAGATGGCCTTGTGCCAGGTTTGGCTGAGTTTAATAAATATCTACAAAGTTTGTTAAACATTTGGCCTCGTCATTAATCCTGTAAAATCAGAATATTTAAAATGAAATTCCAAAAGTGAATTGATATTAAAAAAGAAATTCATTGCATTTACCTTTATCTTCATTAATTTCATGCAGTTATTATATATTTTTACTAGTGGAAGAACCAAATAAGTAATGCGTCATGGACAACTTATTGACTAGAAGAGGAATTTAGAAAAGCATAAAAAGATTTAACTCACTAGTTCTTTTGCAAAGATGCCATAAAAATTTGTCCTTCTAAAGAGTCAGGTTTGCATCCACTAGTGCCACACACTTCATTCTGGCCTTTTAACGTGGAATAATTGTGGCCATCTTCAACAACAAAGTAAACAGGAGGCCCAACTGATAAATATTCAGATAAATTATGGAAATACTGCAACACATAGGAATCCTGAAAGATTAAAAAATATGGGTTATATATTACTCTTCTGAAATATCAATATTTCACAGAAAAAGCTTTAAAGCTTTAAAACATGAAGCTTTGTTGAAAGTAATAACGTTAGAATATTTGCCATAGTTAACAGCATACATTACAAATTCTACAAATGTGAATCAATTTTAAAAATATTTTTGTACGTTATGTAGATAGAGTGCTGCATAAAAGCATTTTAAACATTAAGATAAAAAATTCAAGACAAATTACTAATACTGTTAATTGTTGTACAAAATTAGTTAAAAGTGAAGAATGGACAAGATGTGAAAAAGAAAAAAAATTACTGAGTATAAGGAAAAATCAGATCCCAAATACTTGAATTAAAACTAATAGTGTACAGAATATTTTTGTTGAAGAGATTTCAATTTAAAAAAAAAAAAAAAAAAAAGAGTTTACAAAGACAAAATACAAATTCTCAAGTTATTAAAGACAGACTGCAACCCAGAGTATATTTAGAGAATCAGTTTTATATATGAATTAAGATACTGTCAAGGCAGATTTTTAATAATGTTTTCATTGTTATCAAACATTGGACAACATAAACCAGTTTTTTGGTAAACATATCTGTTCAGCTGATGAGCACTTTAGTTGGAAGCTTCAAATATGGGGAAAATTGTAAGCAAGAGAGAAATTACATTTCAACAAGCAGAAAATATTGCATTTCAGGATAGAGTCTAAATCAGTTAAGAAAAAAAAAAAAAGAAAAAAAAAAGGATACCTATAGATGAACCTGTTTTTCTGTATTGTGTTTGAGCTTTTATATATCGCTGGCAACTCAACTTGTTGCACTGCAAAAATCCCTTACCTGAGGCATAGAGAGACTTTGATCAAGACCAATATCCACATGCATCATCAAGGCACCAGATAAACAGAACCAAAAGGCAAATATAACAATCTGAAAGAGTGAAAAAGTTTCATGGTAAAAAAAAATAAACATATCTGCAGAATTGTTCCATGGGTGTTAGCAACTAAGATAATCCATTGCCAAAAAATCTTTTTACATACAGCGAACAAGCTTATGTCATTCTTTTGTTTTAATCCATTTGCCTTCAACCTGTATACACACACACTTTTTACAGAAGGCCCTCTCCTCTACGTTGAACTGAAAGGCTATGAACCCAACAGATGAGTTTGCAAACCACACCCTTCATTCCTACATATCTTTTTACATGTGACACACAAAAGATATTTTTCTCATGTTACCCTTCAGCTTGGTGTCAGGCCTGTAAATCTTATCACAAAACTGACAAGATCCCTGCAGGTCTGTCAATCAGCATAAGACTACTGATTTTATCGCTCACTTTGATGACTAGAAAATTCAGCATGAGATAGAACAACCTTCCCCTAGATGTTGCATACAGGCTCAGACTGAATACCATCTGGGATCAAGTCTATGTCACCCTTTCCCAAGAACTCAACTTTAAATGCTCAACCCCTTTTGACCTCAAAATGACTAACCATCAAAAACTAACTTTTTTTCCCCTGTGTGTGTGTGTGCGCACACACACATTATCACCTTACAGTTAGTTTTCTTACCCCTCACTTTCCCATCTCAACCATCCCTCTTGATCCAAATCCCTAATATATTCTAGTTTAGAAGGGTAGAGATCAAAGTTATAAATTTCATTATCTGTTATCGTCTCTATAAAAGATCTAGGAATGAAACTTTCAGATTAGGAGGATTTTTTAAATGGACTTTGCAGTCTTGAGAAATTAATTATTTTACGTTTAGCCCTTTCTTACATTCCACTTGTAGGAATTAATTTCATTTAGTTTTCTCAATCTTTGCTGCAAACATCAAGGAGTGTCTATGACTGTGGTGCCAATAGAGGCAAGTGAATTAGACTATTAGCCAAATATGGAGAAAAGCCAAACTTATAATTTCTCAACATGATTGCAGTCCCATAGAAGATTAATAAATGTAATAATAAAAAAAAAAAAAAAAAAAAAAAAAAAATCAAATCAACCAAAACTCAGTGCCTTGAATTTGAGCAGTTTCACATAACTGTAAAAGTTATGACAAAAATATCTGCTATTGTGGTGAAAATTTATCTTGCAATAGAGTGCTGAAAAGTTATTTGTCTTCCAATGCTTCAATGGTTTTTGATTTCACCATTTGATTTGACAGTTAATTAGTAATGAAAATATAATCTTTGAATCCAATTAACTCAGACTTAAACTTAAAAAGCTTTTGAATGATTTTATCCATGACAAGCCAGTGACAATTAATTCCTTGGCTTCATTAAAGTTAAAAACTGTCCAAGTAAAACTTATTTCATAAGTTGTTAATGGGATGGTTGGGGGTGCAAGAGTCTTTGCCGTTACAAAAGCAACAATCACAATACTAGTATACATACCACAATAGGGCGAACCCAGTTCTTGGTGATAAATCGAGCATAATAGTTTTTGACAAGAGAGAACAAGCAGCCTTCATGAGTTTCTTCATTCTTGTCTTTCAGTTTGATGCAACAACAAATGTCAAATCGATTTTTCTGAAAGAACAGATTAACAAAAATAGAATAGTAAAGAATATTGTTAAATACAAGCCAATGTCTTCATTGTAATATGTAAGTGAACTTAGGTGTTTTTTATATTACGAATCAAATCTGAATTATTTTGAAAAAGCTCATAAAGCAATTTAATTAAAGATTTATGTAGTTATCAGGAAAATATTTTTGTAATTAGTAATTTCAACAAAATGTTTTAACCTAAGTGTAAATTTAAATATACTGAATGAGAATTTAGCTATTTTCATTTTTTTCATAATTTCATGAATAACTTCATCTATTTAGAAATCTGTTTTTGCAATCTGATTTGAATACAGGACAGCAGCACAAAGTCCATAAAGAATTGCTAATCTTCATAACCTATCAAGTCACCAAAATTCCTTTTTAAGTAGTTTTGGTGAGAGAGAGGAGAAAGAGAAAAAAAGAGGAGAAAGAGAAAAAAAAAAAAAAAAAAAAAAAAAAAAAAAAAATCAAACTTACACGTGAAATTGTAGCTTAGTTTTTAGAATTTGGATTGGGACTTTATTGACCCCTGTTAAAATTTGCTTCATGGGCAGGAGAAAGTTTTTGCTTCTACTATTTGGGCAAGTAAGTAGTGATGGTAGAAAAGTGTATTCACAAATTCATTAACCAACTTTCTTCTCTATCAATTGGTCTCATCCCTGATCTTTTTACTAACAATGTAATAGTGATAGAAACAACATCAACTTGAATTCAAAATGGCTTTCAGAATTAGTCAAACCAATAACTGCTATGTTAACATGCACTTCTTTATACTTAAAAAATAAAATTTTTTGCAAATGAGGAAGAAAGGGGACAAGAAGGTAGTGGGGGAAAAAAAATATAAAGATTTTTTTTTTTCATTTTCAAATGCAACTTCCAAGAAGACTCTTTGATAAAAACTAATAAGTATATGGGTGGGACACTCACCTCTTGTCGTTTGGCATCCAGCGTCATGAGACCTACAAAGCAAGTAATTTGTAGCAAAAAGTTGCAGAATACCGCCATTCCTGCATAAAGGGAGAACATTTTCACAGCAGGCATTGGAGTCAGAGCACCTAAAAGAAAGTAACAATTAAGGATTTAAAAATAATTTTATTTCAAAATTCCCCCCCCCCCCCAAATACACACACATTTGATTTCCGAGATAAAAATTTTGTAACGGTTTACATCGTCTGAACTATTGCGCTCATCTTTACTGCCATATTCAGGTTTCAGCAGTTGTATGCTCCGATCTCCTACAACGAATGTCACCTGAAGAAATGCAATGGCCGAAATGTCATGAATATGGCAAGAAAGATGCCAACAACAGTCTGAATGAGGTAAATAACGTAAACGTTTGATTTGTTTGAAAATAAAGAAAAGATATGTGCCGAGTTTGAATCGGACCATAAAAATTTTTGTAACCTGAATATTGTTACTACAAAATACTTTTTATAGAGTGAAGAGAAAAACAACTGCACACTGTGGTTGATGGATGTTTTGACGAAAAACTACCAGTAGTTTGTATAAATATCTAATTTATATTTTGTTTTAAAGATTCAAATTCAAAACAAAGTTTCCTTTGTACTTTGTGAGAATCTAAAAATGAAATCATTCAATGTTATCACTATTCACATAACTTATTCTTTCCACTTACCAAGGAAGAATGCAACAGATTCAGACAAGCTTGTCAACAGCATACTGGGCCCAATTTTGCCCACAACACGCCCAATTTGTTCTTCTAATGATTCTTCTGGAATTCGACTATCTCGCTGAAACAAAAGGAGAAAAAAAAAAAAAAAAAAAAAAAATTTTTTTTAAAGATTTACAGAACTTGGCTTAGATTCTATTGAGACGTTTTGAGAGACGGGTTGGGTTGAAGTAAAGAAAAAAAGAAATTAGACAAAAATCTTTTAAGAATTGAAAAATTTAATTAAAAAAAAAAAAAAAAAAAAAAAAAATTTTAAAATAAGTGAAATAAAGTTGAAAGAATTAAAAACTTAAGGTAAGTGGGGGAGGGGAAATGATTTTACTTACTTGGAATGTTTGTACAAGTATAAAAATATTGTCAACACCAACAGCCAAAACAAGGAATGGGACAACTTCAATAATAATTAGAGTTGCAGGCTGTCCAATATAACTGAAAATTCCCAGTGACATCATAACAGACAGCAAGACAATAACAACACCACCAAAACCAAGGGTAAATTTCAGGTCCACCTACATTGAGTGGTTGGGAAAAAAAAAAAAAAAAAAAAAATTAAATGCAATCTTAACTGGTGAAGAGAAGACTTGACAAAATGTTCAAATGAAAATTAAAAAGGTTACAGACTTTAAAAAATGGTAACTATATCAATATTATTTTAAGAACAATACACCAGTTTATATAACTATAAGTTGAAATAACAAATCATTAAGTTTTCATAAATCTTTAAAAAAAAAAAAATGTACAAAAATTATTACATATATTCAGTTTTATTTTTAACAATCTTTTAGCTGATATAAATTCCAACAGACAAATACAGCATATTCTGAGGAAGGTAAAAATGACTGTAGTACAAATATTAAAAAAAAAAAAAAAAAAAAAAAAAAAAAATTGCTGTAAATTTTTTTAAAAAATAAATCATGAACCTATAATTATGTACATTTTTGAAATTGCTTAAAATATTTAGATTTTTCAAATCTTTAAATTCTAAGTACTTATTAAATCAGGACCATACAATCTATAAAGAAGTAAGTAACATTTATTTCAAACATTTTTCTTCTTTTGCACTGAAGAGAAAATAAAAAGGTATAAAGTGTATGCATAATTAAAATAAGAAAGAACAGTAAGAGTTAAAATCTGGGGTTCTTAATTATTTTTAACAAAAACAGTGCTTGGTACAAACAGTAGAACAAAGTTATGAAATAAGCAGATGAATAAAAATAAAAATTTTTTTTTTTTTTTTTTTTTTTTTTAATCATTGAAAACCCAGACGACTCACTGAATAACAGAAGTATATGTTTGTTAGCAGGCACTCCCCACCCCACCTAAACTTAATCCGACTTTGTAACATATATTGAGACATAAGCTATCTAGTGAAATTAAAACCCAATCACCCTGAAATTAAAATAGATTTACCTTAACTTTAACTCATAATATCAAATATTGTCTGTACTTATAAATTAAGTAAATTTCTTGGAAATTTTATTCCTAACATTGCTTGACAATGGAATGAGACTATGGATTTTAAGTTTAATTTTTAGATTTATAAATTTAGTTCCAGTTTTGAAACATGGAAATTTTCTGTGTTGCAATGGAATCACACACACACATATATATATATAGATATATATATATATATATATATATATATATATATATGTGTGTGTGTGTGTGTGTGTGTGTGTAAGTAAAGCAAGCTAATTCTTTGGTGAGATAACACTGGAGTGAAATAAACAAAACTTTTAAACAAACTTCCCTTGTCCTGGATCAAAAGAGAACATGTCAACTTAAAAATAATATACAACTAGTGAATTATTCCTTGCTATGATTAAGCTATGTAAAGTCAACTACATCCTTTCTCATTGCAGCCGAGATGTCAAATGATTGGAACAAATTTAAAAAGAAAAAGATGTAATCAAGCAGACAAAAGGAAAACACTTACCAAAATTGTCTCAACATTCTGAAGTTGTCCCAATGCCAAGAAAATATAAGCAAACATAACCAAGTAACTGGCGAGAATAGTGCGAACATCAGATTGGCTTTCTCGATTCAGTTCATCTTGAATGGACCGCTGTAAAAATAAAATAAATTTCAATTGGTAACATTTCCCATGATTTACAAAATGTCTACTTTTAGATATGCAATCAAATCTAATAAATACCCAGACACCAATAACTCTATTTAAGAGGGTTAGAGAGGGCCACATTGCTGAATAGATTACAAAATATTTTTCATATAAAAAAAAAAAAAAAAAAAAAAAAAAAAAAAGACTACTAATTGAGCAAGATTGAACTTTCATTGTATGCAAATCCCATTAAAAGGCAGAAATTTTAAAATTTGCCCACAATGTGACAAAATGAAGAACAAACAGGAAATGTTTTTAATCTAATGTGTTTCACTTTTATCAAAAGTGAAGAGAATGAGAAGTTGTGAAAAAGAAAGAAATTCTGGTATTTTTACATTTGTATTGTTTGATTTTTATTGGTTTATTATGTTTCATGTGCATTCAACTTGTTGGACAACATTAGTATAATGTGTGGAATTTCAAATTCAGTGCAACACAAAGATAAAAAAAAAAAAAAAAATTAACTTTTACAGGTTACAGAAATTTGGTAACTTCATAGCCAAAAGTAACCGGCAATTTACAAATGTTCTAATTAATTACTTTCCAGCAAATCCCTCCAAAGTAATACAGAAGAGAAATGTTAGTTTAACAGAAAAATTTTGATGTTGAATCTGGTTTTCTTCCTGGAGGAAAATTTCTTCAATTGTAATTGAATGGTTGAATTCCTTACCTCTGCTGAAAAGGAAATTGTCACATTAGGGTTGCTATAATTTTTGAGAAATTTAATGTATTCTGCTTCCCAGGCCTCAGCCATTTCGTTATCCTTTGCATCTTTATGATTGTTTACAATGAAGGAAATAATGAAGGCATTGGAGTCATTAACATTGCCATCTGAAAATATAGGAATATCAAAATAAAGATAAGCTTTATCATTAGTTAACATCCACATTTTTTTAATACAACCTTTAAACCAAATAAAGATTACCTACAAACATTTTAGAGTTTCCACTCTTTGATATATATATATATATATATATATAGATATGAGTAGATGACAGAGTGGTTAGAACATTTACTTTCCAACCATGAGACCAGGGTTGGAATTTCATCATGGTCAATTAATCAGGAAAGTACCTTTGGAAATGTACTTGAAAAATCATACCACAGGTTGACGCAAGCCTTGTGAGTGAAATTGGGTAAACAGAACTATTTAGGTGTTGATGGTTGTGCTAGCACAAACTCGTAAGTCATCGTGCCCAAGTGTTCAAGCATACGGGCCTTGTTCAGACTGTTGATCCTGCTAGATAATGTGCTCTCCCAGAAACTGTAACCAAGGTCTGCTCAGTATAGTTGCATTATAAATAATCAGTAGGCCCTGAACAAACACAAAATATGCTCGAGCTGACGTCTGCAATAGGGATTGGCTAGCCACCCTAGTAAAAAAATGTAATTTATCTAAATAGGCCTTGTAATAAATACATTGAGCCCTCTTTGTGGATCAGTTTTAATATTTATATTATTAGGATTCACTTGGATTATTTACCCATGGATCTTTATCTGACAATATTCAATGCAAAAGGCAGTGGACTGAGAAGGTGAAGTCTCCACAATCGACCCCCCCTCCCAAAAGCCGAGTTCCATAGAGGTAAAGGTAAAGTTGTACATGTCGTGTTATTCATTTAGATTTCTTCAACTGCAATGAAACACTAAATGCACATTTATACATCCAGCAGTTGGAATGCGATCATCAAAGTTTGGTAGTCAACAAGAAATAAAATGTCCTTCAAGACAGCACATGGTCACATACAGCAAGAACAACCACAGGAAAGAGTTTTAGAAGTCAGTCTGTCCAACCGTACCTGCCATATTTCACCAGAGCTTGCACCATTCAACTTACATTTATTTTCTTATTCAAATGCTGCGAAATGTTTTGATTGGACAACATTTCACTAATTAAACGCCAGTTTTAAATGTTCAAAAACCCATCATATCAAAACTTGCAGAATTTATTCAAAATATATTAAAGAGCTGATAATTGGCAACAAACCAATGCAAATAATTGTGAATATAGAACTGAATAAAATGTAATTATACTTCATTATTATAAGAGAAAAAAAAAAAAAAAAAAAAAAAGCACAAAAAAAATCAAATACTAACTTCTACAAAACCTGAAAATGAAACAGGCGTCGGAAATAAACTTAAAAGAAGCTAATTATCTTGATGTAAATTTTGACTGCATGACTGGAGCTTTCAATCTTATCCAAAAGAAGTGAATATACCCAGTTTATATAAATGCTGGCTCCAACACCCCAACTTGTTGCCACCCAAAATATATGTTGTAGAGTAAAGAGCTCACCCTCAATGATTCTTCTATGAACTCATCCAATATTATAAAGAGTTCCATGGTATGAGGTCGAGAGCAGTCATATTGGAGTCAGTCTTCATGTTAACTATACAGGTGTATGGCACTAGACTAAGCATTATATCTAGAGAATACTTTAACGAATTACATTATAACAAG
The DNA here is from genome assembly GCA_963932145.1 of Acanthosepion lycidas. Classification (NCBI taxonomy): domain Eukaryota; kingdom Metazoa; phylum Mollusca; class Cephalopoda; order Sepiida; family Sepiidae; genus Acanthosepion; species Acanthosepion lycidas. The sequence goes on along the minus strand of OZ010589.1, from coordinate 7,973,783 downwards.
CATGAATATGTGTTATAATCTTACAATAGATACCAGATTATCTGGTAACATTAAAATATTTAATTAGGCAAAATAGTATATCAGAATTTATATATGATAAATTGGAAATTAAAACAAAAGAAATAATAGTGGGAATATTATAATGGTACAACTTCCACTAAACAGTAAAACTGTAACGACTAATATTGGAAAAAAAAAAAAAAAAAAAAAAAAAATATTCAAGTTACTTAACTATTTTGCTGAGTCAGCAAGAATGAGCAAACTTTAATAAAAACAATGTTAGAGTCGGTTCTTCTTGTAAAATTATGAAAAGTTATTCAGCCATAATAAAAAGCTGCTCAGTGAAATTAATGCTAATGTGAAGAAGCTATTTTGTAATTGTAGAGTTAGAAGTGCTTGTCTGATGAAAGGAAATTATTTAGATAGCAACATCGTTTATCAGGCTAAAACTGAAGTAATTGGAAAAGATGTTAAGGCAGAAGAAAATAATCTACATGAGGATGACTGAGTGTCCGTACGGGGGTGGGGGGATATTTATATCCAGAAATTAAGCTTAACTAAAAGTAAAAAAAAAGAAAAAAAAAAAAAAAAAAAAAAAATGACAAACCTTTCAGGCCACCCAAGGCCACATTGGCATCTACTGGCCCTCCATAAGATGACATACATGGCATAAAAATTGATGTTTCATTAAAAGAAGTTGGATTCCTACAATATGGAAAATGTAACATTCAAAATATAAATGTGATGTGAGCAAACATAATTGTTAATTTATTTTTTTAGTTTAATACAATGGTATTACAGATGGCAGGAAAAATATCTAACACAATCTTTACAATATATGATACCTGATATTTTTTTTTTTTTCAAGAGAGGAAAAGTAAAAACATTAAGTCAATGTCTTCGGCTGACAAAGAAGTTATTAAAATTTAAGTAACCTTATTTAAAAAAAGTTTTCTATACAAAAAATAATTTAAATAAAAATGAATTACTCAAATGTATAAACACAACTGTTTTAATTGAGCCATCACACAAATGCCGTAATAGCACAAAATTTACTTACGTTGCACAGTTAAGGATATGATCAAGGTAGTTCCCATATTCAAAAAACATGTCCTTGTTGACTGTGTCAAGATTTTTATGACTATTTTGAAAATATTGGAAGATACTTGTAATAGTACAGTTGTCATTTTGTGGTGACAAAGGGGAAAAACAAATGTCTTTCAGGCCAATTGTCCCGTTTTCATAAGAAGCCGTAAGTTCTGCAATATTTTGCTGAAGTTCAAGGACCTTTAAGAAAAAAAAAAAAAGAAAAAAAAAAGAAAGGTGTACTCAGGATTATAATAGATTCTTACTATAGTTCAGAAAAGAAATTAAACACATCCCTAGACTCACTTCCAGCAAATTGTAGTTAGAAACAGCCTTGTAGATTATTACTACTGTAGTGAGTGATGCTCACTTAAATCAGATGAAATTTTATTTCCAATGTTTTTTGGGGGTTTTTTTTTAATGTTAAAAAAAAAAAAAAAAAAAAAAAAAAAAAAAGTTTTGTTCAAAATGACCCAACAGGGAAAATAAAATTCTCCCAATATGAAGGTGTACAAATATCTAATATTAAGTTGTACGAATTCTTTTGATCTATAAATCACGAATTAATCAATTATTGCTCTAGTTAAACTTTTCCATTAAGAGATTAAATAAAAACAATTACTTGGTGCATAAAATCCAAATCAAATATTGGATTAAAATTCATTGTGCCAACTGATGGTGGTGGTAAATTATGAACAACATCAGAATGGTTCCCAGGTCTTGTCACAATTATCATTTCAGTTCGGTAAAAGGGCCTGAAATAAAATTGTTTGAATTTAAATTTTCTAGCAGAAAATTTTTACTGTTAAAAAGATAAAAACAAATTATGCATGTTGTAATTCAAATGCCAATAAAAAAAAAAAAAAAAAAAAAAAAAAAAAAGTATAAAACAATCTTATAAATTAAATTGGTATTACGAGAGAAAAAAAATGTGTGTGTGTATGTATATATATACACAGCAATAAATATGACCAAAAGTTGCTTCCGACTTCAAAATTTCTAGTTCTTGTATTGTGATAGAAAACTTTAAATCATTGGATATATTAAATTGACAAATTCACGCATTGCATTCTTTCGCTTAGGTTTTAACAGATTACAATTTTAATTTTCCACTTGTAGAAGAATGAGGGGGGAGTATCAGAGCAGTAAAGGCTACTGTTGGTGAACCCTGCCATATGAAATTTTAAAAAGCTTATCTTTTTCTTAACCATTTTTGGAAAATATACAAAAATGTAATCCAATATTTAGAGAAAAATAATTGAAAAACTGTATTTACAGAATTCTAAAAAAAAAAAAAAAAAAAAAAAAAAAAAAAAAAAATTCAGTTTTTACTCACACAGTTTTTTTAAAAAAAAGATGCCAAGAAAAATAATTTCAAACTTAAATTTGAATTTTCATTTTAAATATTAAAATAGCATAATTCTGAAGAGAAAAGCTGTAATAACGACAAACAGAATTTTCTAAAACTTACCTGAACTTTTCATCATAATAATTCTTCTCCAAGTGGGCTTGACTTTCAGGGGCTGACCACAGCTTCACGGGGTCAGTAATAACTTTAAACATTACAATCCCACAAGAGAGAATAAAAGAAATTAACAGTCCAATAATAAGAACTAATAAAGAGTGCCGAGCACACCATGTACCCCATTTTGAGAAAGCCATGTCAAGGCTTTTCATAAAATTATCCCCTAACTGTGTTAGACAGCCAGTCTTTGTTGGTGCTTTTACAATAACAGCATAATTCGATGGTACCTCAACAGGGCCACCTCTCAGACCAAGGCTATTCTGGAACACAATGTTTTCACAGATTACATATGACATGAAGAAAACAAAGAAGATAATAAATGCACATGCCCAGATAAATGTATAGGCATCTACATGGAGAATTTTCCATGGAGTTGGAGGTTTAGGTATTGGTGGAATATTTGGGCATGCATCTAGGCAATCCTGACAGCTGCAGGAAGATATGTTAACACTGTAAGATTTGTTACATGGAACAACACTATAATTCATTGGGATCAAAGTGTGATCTCCTTTCTGCCATGGGGTATCAGTGATGTTGAAGTTTATTTGCAGAGGGGATACACCATTAGAAGAGGAGCCCATGAATGTCAGCCAGTCATGTATGGTGCAGTGATCACCTTTGGAACCACACATCAGAGCTAAGGCTCTTTTGTTGGCACTGGGCATCTTCACATTTTTACAGGAGCGAAATAAGCCATTGGCAAAGTTATTAGAAACAGCATAGTTGATGTTCATCACTTTCATTTTCTTAAGAATTGGATCTGGTAGTGAAAGAGCTACATCGACAAAGTTACTCTGCACTGGATCACAAGTGAAGGCGCAGTAGAGATTTCGGAAGTTGTGGTAACAAGAAGGACAGCGACCCAGCATATGTTCAGCTACATTTAAACTAGCAGTGAAGTTCTGCAGTGTTTGCTTGTTGCAACATGTTACAGTGTTGGGGCCTGTAATATAAAAATAAATTGTATGCAAAAATTAGAAAGAAAGAATTAAGAAAACTACCCTATTAAAATTGATCACTCATTATATATGGTATCAGTCAAGACCATGTTAAAAAAAAAATTTCAATGCTTGGAGCAACATAATCTGCAAAAGTTTCCATCTGGCCATGCACTGTACTAAGTGTCTGATACTGATATTTTAAGAGCCAAGATGAAAACATGAATAGAAAGAAAATAAACTAAACGAAATCTGTTAGGCCCAAAATATACTTAAGAAAAAAATTTGAAATTTAAAATTCTCCCCCTCCTTCAAGTGCATGCGAGGAAAAAAGGCTGAAGCATGCCACACTAAAACTTTTTCCACTTTGATAAAAAAAAAAAAAAAAAAAAAAAAAAAGTTGGAAGTTTTAGTGCAAAATGTTTCAGCCTTTAGGACTTCAGCAAATTAAATTGATGTTCATGTTAATTTGAGTACAAGTGCACATGAGGGAAGGGGGGTGGGGAGACATTTAAAAAAATAAATGAATAAATTAAGGAAGTATTCTGCTTTTGAAATTAATTGTTCACTCCACAATAATTCGCCATCATCCGAGGTGACACATTTGTAGTGTTGAAACACGATTGCGATGGTGTAGCGATTTTTAAGGTTTTTGTTTAATCTCTATCTATATATATATATATATATATATATATATATATATATATATATATATATATATATATCTCAGTGAGGCTGAATAAGTGGTCGTACACATGAAAATATATTAAATTAACAAAACATAAATATATCTACTGTATCAGATTACATAGTAAAAATCTATGCATATAATATTCCATGGTTAAGAAAATATAGAAATTTTTAGGGGTTTAAAAAAAATGATTGTACAGCAGAACAAAAACATGTTTTCTCCATTTAATATTTTGTAGCAAAGCCTTTAAGTTCAACAGCAATCAATCTCTTCCTGTCGTCTTTAATTAATGATTCGCATACTTTAGTAGGTATTTTGTCCCATTCTTCCTGAATAATTGTCTTCAAGTTTTTGATGTTTGTTGGACCTCTAACACGGATCTTATTTTTCAAAAACCGCCATAAATTCTCTAGTGGATTCAAATCTGGTGACTGACTGGGCCATTGCAAGGTGTTAACATTGTTATTAGCGAGCCAATTCTTCGTAATCTTAGCAGCATGCTTGAAGTCATTGTTCTGCTGGAAGATCCAATCAACAGGACAGTTGGTATGGTGTTCTTGGGTGCATATGCTTCACTGTCTTTCCTCCAGACATGATTCAAGGAATGCGACCAGACAACTCAATTTTACTCTCATCTGTCCAAAGAACATTTTCCCAATAAGAATTTTCCTTATCTTTATTGCTGTCACAAATTTCAACCTGGCATCTATGCCATTTCAGGAGTGGTGTCTTTCTTGGGGAGCACAACTTTATACAGTCTCTACGTAGTTCATTACTAAATCGTTTGCTTAGTTATGTTAACTCCTGACAAACTCGGATCATTCTGAAGGTTTTGTCCGATGGCCATTGGGTTATTTTGGACCTGTTGCATCAACTTTCTTCGTAATCTGGGAGAAATCTTCCTGGGAGCACTGGGTCTGCCTTTGTTCTTGACATTATTATGTCTTTTAAATTTTGCAATAAATGAACCAATTGTTGAAAAAGGTATTTTCCTGTCACTTTTTCCATTGTTCCATAGCTTGATAATTAGCTCTTTAAGCACAAGTCATTCCTTACATCTAGCCATCATTAGAACCGTTATCAGTGAACAGTGACTGCAGAATGATTCAATTTTGAACTGAATGTTGCAATAGAGTTACTGACAATCTTCTAGAACAGTTTAGAATATTCTTTGAAGTACAACCAAAATCTACCGTATCATAATGCAAAAATTAATACCGTATGAACACTTTTCCCACTGTTTGAAATATAAAAATTTGCATAACTATCACTTATTGATGAATTTCTAATTTTAAATTGTAGATTCTAATTCTATGCCCCAAAATACATATATAACATCGCTATTCGAGGTTTTCATTCGCTATAAGTGGGAATAACAAGCATTTGTTTGCTGTACGATTACTTATTCAACCCCACTGTGTATACAAGAAGTAAAACATTAATACTTATTGAAGGCTAACACAGAGTTATATTTTTTTTTTAAATCAGTAATCACAATTGGGAACAAATAATTATCACAGAAAATACATTTTATAAAATGAATATTTATACACTAACATTCAAATTTCAATTCTACATTATAACTGAAATCAACAAGTTGCTCTCAAGAATAGAAAAGCCAATTATGTTGTGTTTGTAACTTTAAAATTACAGTTAACAGATTTTGTGATCAATACAATCATTCTTGTTGAGTCCAGATGAGCAATAGAAAAATTACGAAACCAAGTTGACATTGAATAAGTATTAAATATTTTACTTCTGATGTAATAATTACCACTAGTCTAATATTTAGCACTTTATTAGAAGAAATAGTTAAATTATATGATTTAACACATGCATACATACACACACACAAATACATAGGTACCTCCACGAAATTGTTAAGAAAAAAAAAAAAAAAAAAGAAAAAAAAAAAAAGCATAGCTTGATGAAAAAGATACCAACCATGCCGAAAACAAAATTTCATCGTCTAAATACTTATATTATTAAGAGGAATGACCAGTTTTATTTTTAATTATTTTAAAAAATTTCTTCTTTTTAGAACAAACAAAAAAAAAACCTTGTTTCTCTTTGTATCAGCGGAACTTGTAAATAACAGGCAATTTTTAGCACATTTTTTTTTCTGGTATGGCACACATTAAATTGGAAAATCTTGCAAAAATATAAATAATTGTCGGAAGTTAATGAAATTTTTAGGAACTATTCACAGATGATCGAAATTATATTTTTTTTTTTATTAAAGTCATGGCAGAAATTTTTTTTATATTTATTGACTATGACCTGCAGTAATTAAGAAATGTAATTTTGTGTTTATAATCAGGCTGTAATTATAATGTACGGAGTTGTGTTATTTGACTTAAGCATTGTTAAGGCCTTTACTTTTGCAAAACATGTGGAGAACTTTATATGATCTTATTTTTATATTAATCTCAGTTATGACATTTTTCCATAAATAAAATATCAAAATTAATAAAATGAATGGAAATACAAATAACACAGTAAAATGCAATAAATGTACATAAAATTATAGTATTTTATGTACACTTCTGATAAAATTCCATAAGAAAGGTACCTATAAATTAATTCGATACCTTTCTTATGAAATTTAATGTCACTCTTAACAGTCTTATTTTAATTTCTTTAGAATATATTTTCCCATAAAGCATCGTAAACATAAAAGGTGAAAGCTAAGTACAAAAAAAAAAAAAAAGCGCTGAAAGTTTTCTTTAAAAATAACGAGGGGTAAATAATTTGTTCACTTACACACGTGTGTGTGTGTGCACACACATATATATATATATATATATATATATATATATATATGTATGTGTGCACACACAGACAGACAGACACAGATACGCAGGGATACCCAGTGTTGCTCAGAAGATCTCTGAATAAGTTTATTATTGACTATTCATTGATATTTTTCAGCCATCTTATGAAAATAATTTTTTTACTCAATGTTTAAAGAATAAACTTCATTGTTTTTTTGGTTTTTTTTTGTTTTTTGTAAAATAAATAAATTTAGGAAAATACCATTTATTTATTTTTTTATTACCCTTACAGACACATGCACCTTTTTTCTGGTGAAAAAACAGTTTTGGAAATTCTTATAAAAATCATGGAATTGTTAGATTTTAAGGAAACTGTCATGACACATCAAAAAATAAATTTCATTATTTTATAAAAAAATTTTTTGCCTTGAAATTTTTTTTTCTTTATCTTGTAATTTTTATTTTATGTTTTTTCTTTTTTTCATTTTATCTGATATATTTAGAATAGTGAGGCCTTTTCTGCTGGATTATTTTTAAAGATTGCACATATATAGACATGTGAAACTTCTGTGCATTGCTACTTGATGCAAACTTATGTAAACAATGCCATTAATGGCAGCCAGGCTATAGCTGTGACATGTCTAAGGCCGAACTAAGATTGATAAATCCTACACAGTATTCATCTGCAAACTTTTGTTTTTTTTTAAATAATCATGCAAATTTACCTCAGAATGGAAATTGTCATTACAATTGGTTTCTGAGTCTTAATCACAGCAAATTTACCTTTTTATAGTTACAAAAAAAAAAAAAAAAAAAAAAAAAAAAACACACAATGAAGTTTATTTTTTTAAAAAGATAAAAATTATAATTAAATTTAAATGATAAAATTATTTTCCATAAGATGGCTGAAAAATATAAAATCAAATTTAATTTTTTAAATCAACAATTTTTTAATTGCTGTGTAACTAAGTATTTTCATTTTGGATACAAATGTGTGTGAACTTTTTCTAAGTAAATTATTAAGCTGATGAAAGACTATAGTTTATTAGAAATACTTTTAATATTCGTGTTGGATTTCAATAATATTTGCTATTAATTCAACTGGACTGATCTTAACATTATTGTAATAGTTAAAAATCATGATTGGCTTTTAAGCATAATTACTGTTTAATGGAGCTGGGTAACTAAAATGGATAAAAATAAATGAAATCTTAATTTGGTTTTAAATAAACTTGCTGTTAATGTCTACATATGCCTAGAAATTTGTTTGATTTTTAAATTATTTGCAACTTCTTTCCTAAGTACAGTTGACAGGTTTGGCTATTTGTATGGTATGAAGACATTTATTTTTTTGATTTCAAATTTAAATATTTGAATTTTTTTCTTTTTGCTCAAATATATTTTGGAAGTCTTAAGGAAACATTTCACAATGCACATTTAAAAAAAAAAAAAAAAAAAAAAAAAAAAAAAAAAAAAAGGACTTGTACAAGAAAGTTGATCAATGCCAAACAAAATTGTTGGGCCAAACTTGCATAATTGCAACAACCAGTAATTGGCGGTCAAGCCAAAATAAAAGCCTGAACCTTGAATACTGATTTTCAAGGCAGGTTTACCTTAAAATTTAGCATAACACAACCTTCAAACTTTCATTATTAACATCTCTAGTCTTGTGCCATGTTAAACTGAGTTTTAACATTATAATTTTCATCATTGCTACATTCAAAAGAAAAAAAAAAAAAAAAAAAAAAAATAATTAAAAAACTGAATTAATGTGAATAGAGGCGTATTACTCAAAGCAATTAAAATTATTAAGTTAAAAAAGTGTCAAACATCAAAAACTGGTAATAATTTTACTTACCTTTATAAAGCTCCGGGCAATAATTTTCCAATATTTTTAATGCTTCTGAATCATTAAGTGGCTTAGCTGGTCCATTATAAACACAATTGGTTGGTTGATTATTGTAGCCATTTCCACATTGCCCATACCAGATACAATGACCCTCAGATGAACAGCTCTAGAAAAGAAAGATTAAGCAAAGTTACTGGCTACCTTGTTTCTCTTCAAAAGTTCCATTTCCCACACACACAAAAAAAAAAAAAAAAAAAAAAGGTTTAATGCTGTAATTTTATCATAAGCACAAAGATGAAGATTACAAAATATTTCAGTAAATAAATGATTTCCCCATCCCCGGTAAAACTCCTGTAAAATATTCTGGATGGTTTGATACACAAAACAAATTTAACATTCAAATTTTTAAATATTCCTAATACACCAAAAGATAACAGACAAGACAAAAAAAAAAAAAAAAAAAAAAAAAAGTAAATAATACCATTGTTACTGTTGAAGACATTTTCAATAATTTCAATAGTTCTAAAAAAATATGTATATTTGTTGACAGGACAAGCAAATGGATAAACAAAATCTGAATTTACTCAAATACAACAAAAAGCACCTCAATTATTCAAAAGAAAAAAAAAATGTAAAGATAAAATAAAAAGCCATTCTGAACCACAAACGCCATAATTCAGCTTTAACAACTTTTATTAGAATTGGCACAATGCTAACAATCTATCAGTGAATTTATTCAATCATGATAAAAACTAGTTACAGGAGTATACAAGTAGCCAGAATTCATTTTAACTGGGTGGGTCTTCATTGGTGTACATCTGCTGGAATGTATATGCATCTAAAAGTGTGAATAGGGAGAATGAGTGGTTTCTTTTTTGTCATTTTTTTTAATTATAGGAAATTTTTATATAATGTAGCAGTATAGGTTCCTTTCTGTTCACCACATCTGGCCAAATTGTTTCCAACTTTTGATACATCAGTTTTAAGGACAATAAGACTGCTATGATTGTTTGACCAAATTGCCATTAGACAATTACTAAACAGTTAGGCAAGATCTTTTTGAGGTAAAGACTGGAAAGTCTGACCTACATTTGATTATCACACAAACTACTTTTCATCAAAAATAAGCACACAATCAAGAAAAGGTAATTTTTACTGATAATTCATGCAATACAAGGTCCACACAAAGTAGTGGAGGGTTACTGAGTAAAATTGTTGTAAGTGAAGGTGGGGTAAGAATTAAGAAATATGTTATAAGTACATGTAGGATAGATATCAGTTGAATCTGGACTCAAAAAGACCAAGATTGTAGTTGTGAGGGAAGCATCCTCTCGGGAGGATGTTCCATAGAGCAACAGTTCTGGGGAATAAGCTGTCCAAGCAGATTTGCTCCTTATTGAATGGGAATGGTTTGTCACCATGAACATGGCATAGCTGCTCCTAGCTGTGAAGGTCTCAGCTGGTAGAACTAAAGAATGTAACTTGCCTGAACATCTGCCATAGTAATAGCAATAGAGTAGGGAGAGGCTAGCAAGGTTTCATTTATGGAATAAGGAAGGAAGGCCACATAAGAACTTTTGGCTGGATACTGAGGATTGGGCAGCACCAGACTGCATACAAATGCCTTTATGTAAACAAAGAAATGTAAATAATGGCCAGAATTTTAGGAGCTGAAACAAAAATAGCTGTCAATTTGTTTTTATACAAATTTTTTGTTTACTATTTTCACCATATAACAGAGTAAGAATTTATTGATGATAATTGCCCCTGTAAGAATAAAATTTCAGTGACTCACCCATTATAGCAAGTCAAGAAGGATAAACTCCCAAAGATTCGATTCATAATTATTCAAAGTAGGGGATTTCATTAGAAATCACTGATTATGTAATACTATTTAAGATTACTAATGAAAACTTAACACCTAGAAGAGCTAAGAAAGCAATATTAAAGATTTAAAATTTATCAAAATGCAATTATGTATAAAGGATCATTTTGTGGTTTCATAAAAATTAGAATTTTCTGAGGTTAGATATTTTGTTGATTAAAGAGGAAAAAAGTGTGTGGGGGAGGTGACCTTCAAAAAGGAAATGTAAAATGGTGAAAAAAAAAAAAAAAAAAAAAAAAAAAAAAAAAAAATTTAACCTCAAAATCTTATTACTAATTGCAATTAAGTGATACCAGTCAGTAAGTTAGGCAAGAATTTCAATTTAAGAGTTATGTACATTTTAAAATGGATATTTTTAGATTCAAAATATGAAATCAAGTGTTGAATGAATAACATCAGTTTATTTTAGTTAAAACCACCCACAAAAGTGGTTAAATATATCAGCAAATACAGGGTGCAGAAGAAATAAAACAATGTTAAGACAATAGCTAGATTAAGACACTATAGCTACTGATGTTTGACCATACAGGAGGTATTTCTGCCACACCCTCTAGAATAAAGGGTCAACTAAAAATAAAGAAGTTTTTTTTCTAAATAATTTTATTTAACCCACAAAAGTGAAATCAAATATTGTTAAATGAGACTTTCTATTTAATAGCAGTTTATATAAAAAACTGAAAATATTGTTTTAATTGGATTTTATCATAGTTTTAAAACATTTCACATAGTGCTAACAGAATTGAGGTTATTCATCTGTATTTTGAATTGTAAAATTTCAGTTTTTAGATATGAAAACCTCTACACTTAAAAAGCAAAAACTAAATAACAATAGTTTGAGCTTGAAGTGCAGTCATAAAATTTAAAACTTTTTCTGAACACAATATTTTTCCTACCTTCAGAAAGTGTTTAATTGAAGAGATATTAATCAAAATTATGTTGTTAAATGATGACTTTTGGAACAAATTTGGCATTTAGCTTACTCAAGGACTTTCAAGGGAAAGTTTTTATGAAGAGTTTTATGGAAACTTTAATGATTCCAAAATACTTAATGCAACAATTCATTTACCATTTAAATGCCACTTGGTTCCCAAGTAATTCTCAATAAAAAAAATAAAATAAATAAAACAAGGTATACAATTCTTTTCATTTAGCCATAATAGTGTAAAATTCTCAGTCTTTAGTTTATCTTATGAAGATAAGCATAAAACCATCAACAAGTGAAAATTCTAAAAGTAAAAATGATAAAGGAAAAGAGAAAAAAAAAAAGTAATTAGGGAAAAATGGTAAGTATTGTCATTGTTAACAAAAGCTGTAACAATATAAATTCCTCTCCCTGGTGGATTAGGATTGACCAAATGAATCTACTAAGAGCCAAAAGTATTAAGTAAAATTCAGAATAAAAGATGGAGGAAAGGAGCAAGGGGAAATGCTAACATTCAATAAAAGAATAAAGGAATTAAAAAAAAATTTTAAATCCCTTTCTTTATAAATTTAAAATAAAAATAAGTATAATGATCTTGTTAATTCAAATCTGATTAAGGTTCTTTTAAAGGCTGGAAGTGAGGTGAACGGTTTAAAACAGTCACATTATTATTGTTATACTACTTTAGACAAAAGAGATTATAAAAATGTCATTGAAACTTACAACATTAAGAATACAAAGGCATTGTGTCAGGTATAAAAATCACCTGACAGAGGAGGGTTAGTGTCATCTATTGTAATACACTGTGATTAAAAAAAAGAAAAACCTTTAGCCAATTCGTCACATTTAAAAAAAAAAAAAAAAAAAAAAAAAAAAAAAAGAAAGAAAAAACCCACTTAAAGAAATTACTTCCCATATGTGAACCAATCATCAGTTCAGATGATGACAATATACAAGAGAAAAAAATATTAAACTGAAATCTTAACATTGGCTTGGATATTTTAAATAACCAAATACAAACCAGTTGCATATGATCATAGTTGATAGATTTAGACAAGCTACCAATATCAAATAAAAGTTTCAAATAATGGACATTATGTGTGTGTATTTTGCATAAGATTAAAACAGCTCATTTTAATATTATGTACAAACCAAAAAATTACACAATAGAATACAATTGACATTGCATAAAAACTTCATAAAGACCGATTTCAAAACTATACAATTTCAGGGAAAATGACTTTTTTTTTAAGTTGTTGAATCTTAGAAAATTAAACAAAAGTAGATTCAAGTAAAGAAGCACAAACCTAATTGTTATGAGACATTAAGTAGTTTGTTATTTAGGGAAAAAGTTTGGCAAGCCTATTTCAAATTTTGCCCAAGGCTGCCTATGTTCACTTAATATACCATCACTGACAGGAGATGGACAAGAGTAGGCAAGTAAGCACTTTGGAAAACCACTCTACCATGTAACAAAAGTATAACATTAATCTTCAAAGGGAGACAATGACAAAATATAAGGCAATAGATATTTCATAAGATCATTGAAGGGCATATCACAAAGATACAAGAACATAAATAGATGAAAAGGGAACATAACTATCATAAAATAATAAAAAAAAAAAAAAAAAAAAAAAAAATGAATTGAAATATAGTGGTAAGTGTTTGCATGAATTTTCTTAAAAGGCAACAAAAAATAGAGGTCTCATTATTGAGGCTTTGTAACATTTGATGATAATAAACATTAATCTGCTCATTTCCTAACCTAAAAATGCCCTGATTACATCAATGGAAACAAACAAAAACAATCAGGGTCAGAGTTCAAACTGTCATAGCAATATTAGTTGGTCAAGGAAGCTAATTATCACTTGTCAAGATAAACTTTAACCTGGCTAAATTAAAAAAACAAAAACAAAAACAAAAAACAAAAACAAAAACAAAAAAAAACAAAAACAAAAAAACAAAAACAAAAAAAAAAAAAAATTTCTTTGAATTTAGATATCCCAGAAAACAAAAAAATATAGAAAGATGATGCAAACACAGATTTATTGACAAAAAGTTTCTGTCAGAATTTCTGGAATAAGGAGTGTTATTATTTACACTATATTTGGTGTACTGTCATCCTCTTTCTTGTTATGATATTTCAGCTATTATGCCCTCCAGCCTTCCTCAATGGCCTAGTGGATTAAAGTGTTGGTTCATGAATTTGGTGACAGTGGTTGTGAGTTCAATCCCTGGCTCAGGTAGGGTGTACTTAGTGGAAACAGGTGAGCAATAACTGAGCAGTACTATAAATAAGAACTTGACATGTAGACCTTGGCATTGAAATAAGCATGGTCTACCCCCCTATAGATTAAATAAAGAGTTCAGTTCAGAATTCCTTGTAGATACCCCCAGATTAATATGCACCACCAGAGAGCATGACAGCCAAAATGTTGTAATAATAACAAAGAGGAGGACAATAATCTGAATATAAATAGTGTAAATAAAACAAAGTAATTATAACTTTTAGAAATGAAACTAACAATATCACAGTTCAGATTTTTTTTTTTTTTTTTTTTTTTAATATTTTTTAAATATTTTTGATGAAGTTTTAATATTCCAAACAGAATGGTTAATAAGGACCAAAACCTACATCACTAATGTATACACATCTCCTGTCCAGTAAGATTGAAGATGAATTTGAAACCAATTTCATGTAACAGCATGTTTTTGTTAAATCAGTCTTTATTTGAATACAATATCCATATAAATAAAAATCAAATGCTGCAGAGAATGCCTAAAGTTTTACAAAGCTTTTGTTCATCGAGTCCATGGTTTGCTGTAACAGTTTTGCACACTATACAGATTAACTGTGGATATAAATGTGCACAAAAAGTGAAAAAGTCATATTCAATAATGGCTTTTAAGACCAAAATTACAGCAAAACTTTTTCATTTGAAGATATTTGAATCAAGTAGCTGTCATATTATTGAAATGTGTGAAATTAATCCAAAGTGATCAAACTCACTATAATATCCATAAAAATAGTTTTGTGCTGATAAAATCTACAATATTCTAACAATTACTAGACAATTACCCACGAATGGCTTAGACATCTATTATGAATCTACTAAAAAATCTTTTGACAGAAATTTTAAATGACCATGTCTGTATAAACATGAGAGATGAATAAAAACTTCCTTATTCCCTTGGTTATAAAACAAAAGAATAATTGTCTATGGCTAAATAAAGTGAAAAGAAAGGGCGAAAACTGCAAGAAGATAGAATGCTTGCTTATTAGCAAAAGGATGAGCCGAAAATGCAAATTACAAATTGGACGTAACAAGATCAACAAAGTACAAAAATTTAAATACCTGGGAAGTGTTTTAACAGAGGGACAGAAAGTATGACACTGAAATCCAAAGATACATTGGGATAGACAAAGATACATTCTAAAAATTAAGCAGAGTATTAAGAGACAGAAAAGCATTGTTAGAAACAAAGAAAACAGTACTGAATTGTAATGTGATATGTCATACTGTATGGCAGTGAATGCTGGACAATCTCCTCAAAGATGAAGAGACATGAAAGTGGTTCGACAGAAAGATGCTGATGATACTATGAACTAAACATGTGAGCAACACGGTTTTAGAGAAAATGGAAACAAAACTTGTAGTTAACATCGAGAAGAGAGTTGAAATTTCTGGGACACATGAGGAAAGAGGCTTGGAAAATATGTTACTCACAGGACAGATTGAGAGCAATAGGGATAGAGGAAAACAATGCATAACATACTTTACATGCTTGAGAAAAATGGATGGGTGAATGGGGTTTAGAAAAAAAAAATATTTAGAGATGCAAGAAACAGGAAACTTGATATCTATGGATGAACACCCTGACCAAAAATAAGAATCATTAAGAAACTTGTGCAAAGTCACAATCTGAGCATATTCCAAAATAAATAAATTTCTTCAATAGAACTGACTGACACAAGGTTTAATTAATTAATTGTAACTTAAGCATTAATTATCATTAATATAAAATCACAAAGTACTTTTCATTTGATGAACTAACATTATCAAAAGTATTTTTAACATGACTCCTGCTTTCAACCTTTAAATTGACATGCAAAGCAAATAATAATTTAATTTCTATAACAAATTAATAAACAGGACAAAAATTATTTTTAAGTGACAAGTGACCTTTAATCCAAGCCAATTGTATTAAGTAAAAGTTTTAAAGACAATTGAATGGCTCTACAACACCAACATAATTGTTTAGTAAACAAAAAACAGTAGCACTGAAATTTCGCTGCGCCAACCATCCAAAATGTAGGGTCATCTAGTGCTAGGGAGGAGAGCATAGCCACAGTACAACACATGACCGATATTGTTAGTATTTCATAATGTGCAACATACGAAAATTGTACGGTTCCATAACCCACTAAAACACTTTGACCCCAGTTAGTGCAATGGCAAGGTGCTATTTTTGAGACACTACTAGTTATTGTTCACAGAGTCATCTGGCTACAATTAACCTGTAAAAAAAAAGTAAATGTTGGGTAATTTTTTTTAACTTATGTTAATGAATG
Organism: Acanthosepion lycidas; assembly: GCA_963932145.1. Classification (NCBI taxonomy): domain Eukaryota; kingdom Metazoa; phylum Mollusca; class Cephalopoda; order Sepiida; family Sepiidae; genus Acanthosepion; species Acanthosepion lycidas. The sequence continues at coordinate 7,957,540 of OZ010589.1, read as the reverse complement.
AAAGTTAGGTTTGAGTTTTAGATTTCGAAAATAACCACTAGTAAGAAGAAGAATTCAAAAGTATTTTAACTTCAAGTATGTAGTTCTGGCTTAGAAAAAAAAAAGTGTACTTAGTGTCCCAAAAAATGCAATAAAAATTTCAATTTTTCCTATTTTTAAGTAAAAGCTGGAATTCATTATTTCTGAATTAGTTTGAAAAACAATTCATTTTAGTTTAGAAATTACATCAAAGCAAGGAAAACAAAAACAAAAAAAAAAAAAAAAAAAAAAAAGTGAGACATTTATATGAATTCCAAAGGCTGAATTAAATTTCAGTTTTGATTTGGAAGTTTGGGAGGGGTGGTAAATTAAAAATAAAATAAATTCTACGGCATTTCTGGTGCTATTAGGTTGGTGCAAAAATATTGTCGTTTTCTCACATAGTAACATATGTGAGAAAACGACATTATTTTTGCACCAACCTAATATTTAGTTTTATTTCGAAATTATGACTGTTCCAAACGAAGTTTTATAATATGAGTTCATGAAAAAAAAAAAAAAAAAAAAAAAAAAAAACTTACGATAAACTAGTTTTTAGTAAGTTAGAAAAAAAAAATTATCCGATCTTTTAAAGCTAGTAAAAGAGTAGGTTTTAAAATGTCATAAGCTAAGCTGCTTTTTATCAATTTTATTTTTATTCTATCAGTGAGTGTTAGTTATTTTCGTCTTGAAATAAGTTACGTATTATGGTAAATTTGCTTTTTAAGCCCCGCACTAAATATCTATTAAAATTTTCTCAAATTGTCATATTCCAGTGTAAATGTAGTACATGCTGAAATCGAAATAAAGGCTTAAAAAGCAAATTTACCATAAAATAGACATGTCTTTTTTTATTGACCTTTTTTTTTTTCTATGTTGAAGTCGGGGAGGCAATCATGAAAATATTTTTCTTTTACAATGTTGTCCTTGTATTTCTAAGCAATAAACAGTAAAAAGCTAGAAACGAAATAATTATTGTGCGAACTTTGGTCATTACTCATTAATTATTTCCTTTCTAGCATTTTTTTTTTTTTTTTTTGTAATTTTTGTAAAAAGCAAATTTACCCATTTTATTTTTAATGACAAGAAAATACTCGACTATTTGAACACTCGATTCATTTTTTTAGTTTTAACTTTCAAGTATTCAAAATCAAAAACAAAATCATTTAGGTTTTTAAAAAAATCCATTACCTACTCAAGAAAAAAAAATAACATTTAAATCTTTAACTTGTTAGTAAAAGCTCAATGAATAACCCAAAATTTAGTTATGCAAGGAAAAGAAAAATCACTAGAGATTTAAATTGCTAAAAAAATCATCGAAACCAAAATATTAATTAGAGCGAAAAAGAAAAAAAAAAAAAAATGCTCATCAAATTACGATTAGTATAGCATATCTTTACAATAAAAAAAAAGTTATATAACTCCTCGGTGATTTTGCGTATTTTAGAAGTATCTTTTAATAAAAAGGTAACAAATGCAAATCAATTATTTGATCAGTACGGGCTTCCATAGAATTCATCAGACGAAGCGACCGGTATTTTCGGCAGAGTTCTACAGAAAAATATTTCCTACTTTCTTTTTTATGTAAATAAAATTACGTAATAACAAAGATAGTTATAGATTAGATTTACCTACTTAAGTCTAAAATCGCATGTTCAAGCTGAACTCATTTGTTTATAAAGAAAATAATCAATATTATCTGGCCTGTTGTTGTGGGTGGAGCGTGTTGATGAGGTGATGAGACCCGACCGTGGTGGTCACAAACTGGGGGAACAGTCAAGAAGAACTATAAATTTCTATTTTTTACTTTTAACACCTTTTTCTTTTAAAGAAAAAAAAACAACAAAAAAGAAAGGCGAAATCAGAGTCCCACTGTAAACTAAAAAGATTTATTATTTTATATAGCAAGAACTTTTAATTAAACCTTGAACGTGATAAAATTGTTTTTGTCTTTTTCTGTGAGAAAAGTGAATTGAATACAGTTGAAAGATTTTGTAATAATATTCGTTTGTAATTCATTATTAATTAAACTAAAGGTAAACTCAAGGTAAGAAATCAGTAAAGTTTAAAAACAATTCACGGTTGTTTTTAGTTTTGTGATTTTTGTCGAGGAGTTCGGCTTTAGTTTAGAGAAATTAAGTTACTAAAGTAAATTACAATATAGTCACATAGTTTCGATTTCTTTATCAAAAATGAATCTTTGATAAAGAAAATAAAGTTACTTTTTATGGAGTAAAGAGAAAAAACAACGGATTTTCAGGCATTTATGAACAGTGAACAATGAAATATGAAATGTCAGCCTCTCTAGTGTAAATCTTGCATTTCAAACTTTTTTTTCGAGAATTTCTAAAAGTTATTTTTCTTAAAAAAAGAAAAAAAAAAAAAAAAAAAATCACTTCTTTCCCAGCACATTTTACAGGAAAAGAAAAATACATTTACTAACTAAAATAAAATTAAAATAATTCTCTCGCTAGTCTAAAAAAATTAATCGCTGTACTTCGTAAAATTCGACGAAACTAATTAAAAAAATTAACCGACTTTTTAAGACTTAACAGAAAACCCACATTTCTTTTTTTTTTTAAATCACATGCAGTGGATTACAATTCAAAAATAAAGTTCACAACATTAATAAAATAATTAATATATATATATATATATATATATATATAGATATATTTACCTTAACAATTGCCAAAAGACCGAATAAAAAGAGAAGAGTTTTTCTTTGAGTTGGTAATAAACACGGACTTCTCCGTCGAAAATTCATGACGGAAACGTTTGCTTCAAATTATCTTCGAGTTGTTTGGTGTCAATAAATAAGAGTCCTTTTTTTTTTTTTTTTCTTCTTTTCCAATATTATGTCATCTAGTCGTGTCGATATAGACAAGAAGAGATTATTTGAACGAATTATCCATCAGCGAGAAAAGACATTGAACAAGTGAAGAAAACATGAAAACCGACGTCAGAATCACATGACTTGTTACGTTTCATCAGGCCACTGGCGGCTTATAAAACACGGATTGGCTACTGAACCCGTTTGCGGTTTGATAAAAAGAAAACTTATTTGAACAATCAATACTGAGTAGTAACTCTCTCTCTCACACACACACACACACACACACACACACACACACACACACACACACACACACACAGTACACACGTACGTACATACGTATGTGTGTTCATAAGCATGATGTATACACAGTTAATTACACTAAATTACCTAGACATGTTTTACTTTTATTTTTAAATGAAATGTATACACACACATAAAATTGAGAAATTAGCCGTTGAAACAGTCTGCACTGCATTCATTGACTCGGTCAAACAAAAAAGAAAAACAATACTACCGTACCGTTACTTGAAATTTAAATAAATATAATAATCTTAAAAAAGTAAAAAACAATTTTTCAGGAAATTAATTAGAGACCTATCAAGACTACCAAATATTTTTTTACTTGTTTGTATCTACTCGAGTTTCCTCCCCAAAAATATGCATGACATACACTTTACACTACAGTACACACATACGTACAAACATAAGTGTGTGTGTGTGTGTAGTGTACATAACCGAATAAAAACAGTTGAAAAGATTACCGTACCCGCTCTGATATATTTGCACATCCAGAGACAAAAAAATCATGATAAAAAATCATGTCAGATAATAAATAATATAGCAATGAAAAACCAATTACACTTTGCTATCAATTACACTACACTACAGTTACACTTTGTTTGTTTAGTGGCACATCAACACCTTATGGGTCATTTAATGCCGAAATTTAATTTTCTTGGAAGCATTAGTAATTTTACAAAAATGTATTGCTGGTAATTTTTTTTTAACAATGCATTGCTGGTAATATATATTTTCTTTTTTTTTTTTTTTTAAATGTATTGCTGGTAATTTTTTTACTATAAAAATGTATTTTCATATTTTCATAGTGTTTGACCCCAGTTTGCCCATAGTTGGGACTCTAACAGGTGCTACCACTTTGGGTGAAGGTAGACCTGGGAACAACAGCATTTAAAATGTGGTTCCATGCTCTTCAAAACCTCCCGATAAGATCCCTTGCTGCTGAATGTAGTTTAGTGTCATACCCAGGATATGGCTAGGTACATGGCACAAAGGGATGACAGTAGATGACCAAAGAAAATCTTCTATTGAGAGCTGGTTTCTGGTAAACATCTATGTAATAATTGCCAAGCCAAGTTATATAAGGACTGCATAAAATATAAAATGTAGTTATCAGAAGTAAATTTGTCAGATTTCAATTCCTTAGTTTCAAACAGATCAGAGTGATAGCATCTTATTCACAAGAGAATTGAAAATTTTCAGGTCTCATTAAAGCATGAGAAATATTTCTGACTCAGAATTTTCTCCAAGACACATCTGTCCAGTATGTAATTAGATTCTTCTCTCCATAACAATTCTTGTTAACCATATGAAGCACTATAGCCAAAATGGTTAAATAAGACTGCTTGAAATTAACCTGCAGCTAAAACTAACATTTTCTTTATTTGCATTTAATGCCAAATTAAATGTTGACTTGAAAAATCATTTTCTTTTTTGGGGGCAAAAACTGTCTATGGCAAACTGTACTCCGAGATAACACTGAACCTGTAAGTACCTTTTACCAATCTATTGCTAAAACGAATGCAGGTCTAGGAAGCTATTTGAGAGTATAGTGAATAAACCCTATTTCCAGCACAATTAGATACTCATATACATACCATATTAAAACACATCCAAAATTTATTTTCTACCCAATAACAGACAATATTACTAACATAACAAAAAGATTCCACAATACAACACACGCCATTTAAATCAAAGTGTCTATTGGTTAGAAATTAACATCACCATGTGAAATATTGCACCAATCCGGGAACTCTAAAAGTTTAATTTTTTTCAAGTCTACTTTTGGGAAAAATACTTATAAAAACCCACAGATTTCAACATTCAAAGTATAGAGATGCAACTGTCTTCAAGCCAAAGTGAAAATGTGTCTATATAGCTTTTGCGTTTTCCTTAGTGCATGCTGAAAGAGACATGTGCCAATGACTTCAAACAAATCATCTCCAACAACAATAATAAAGATGGTCAGTAAATCTTTGCTAACAACAATAAAAGTCCTTTTTCAACCACAGCTATTTTTTTGGACTATTTAAAAGTTTTTTCTAAACTATAGTTTTTTTCTGTGGACCAACTACCCAAAGACTTTAACTCAGCTAAATACTATTTTTTACTACTTTTTGACTCCTTTGAATTCATGTACATATGTTTGTAAATACAAATGATTTATTTAACAGGCATATCCATGTTTTTCTTTATTTTTATTTTATTATTATTTGGAATTCAGACATTCAGGTTTTTAATATAAAAAAAGTGATGAGTGAATTTTCTACAAGCGCTTATGAATGAGTCAAGCAATAATTAATTTAAGTTTTCATGCTCAAAATTGAGTATAAAACCGTCATATATATGATAAAATGATTCATATGAATTGATATGATTACAAAACAATGATTGATTTCATTAAAGGATTCATACAAGGCATATAATCTACTATATTTGACGAAAACAAAACAAAACAATGAAACTGCTCTAACAAAAATATAAATAAATGTTCTAAATAAATTAGCAAAAAATACGACAATGATCATCTTACCACTTGACAAAGATGGCAGTATAGTAATTATAAACACAGAGATATATCACAAAAAATAGCAACGTTACTAGTAGATAATAAAACCTATGAACAAAAACAAGCTTAATAACTATAAAGAATAATATTGTAAGATTTACACAATAATAAAAAAAAATAATTACAAAAATAAAAGATGGCCATCCTACATTGAACATCACACCTCTATATCCACATTATATGGTCTACTAAAAATACGTAAAATTAACATTCTAATATGAACAATATTCTCTGGAATGCACACAAAATTATTAGAGCCATTGTGGTGCGCACAAATGTTAAAATAAAATATTTAAAAAAATTCAAATTAAAAGAAAGCATTTGCTTTCCTTAAAAACCCAGATTTATTTCTCTCTCTCTTTATCTTTCTCTCTCTCTCTCTCTCTTTATCTTTCTCTCTCTCTCTCCCCTTCTTTCTCAACTAATAAGAAGGCAATTCCTAACAAATGGAGGAAGAAGAAGAAAAGATTGATTGACCGCTGTGAAATGGAAGTTTGCTAGTTCCGGGTTTAGTTACTGTGACTAGAAATCCACCAAAATAACAAAGAATTCCAGATAACTTCCACTTAAAAAAAAATTGCCAGAAATGCTGGAAAATAAATAAAAGAATTTTGGCCAATCAAATGAACAAAGAGATTATTGCTATTAGCCGAAACCAAGTTTCATGTCAAGTAGTCTGGAGCCTTTCAAAAATGTGTGAAAAGAGAGAGCTGACAGACAACAGTGAAGGAGACAGCCAGAAACTGGCCTCAGTGTGAAGAACTAAGCGATCATTTGCTTAAGACATTTTTTGCCATTTTTGAGACCCAAGAATTCACAGCAGATTGATGCTGCTCATGTTTCCAAAGTAAACACACAGTTGGCAGCCGCCAACAAGATGACGACTACTACCTAGCCAGATGAACTTTCACTGACTTTATTCATGAAGGACTTATTCCAATCAAAGTCAAATAAATATATATTGTTTGTTTATTTCTTTGATTCAGTTCATTTATTCCAAAGTTTCCGGTAAATATTACTAAGACCTGGCACTTTCCACACTATCGCAAAAGTTATAAACCTTGTACTATCAGTTCAACACATCTAAAGAATTTTGATGACTTATTAAATAAAAACAAAGGTACATGACAAATAAGGTTATGGATATTTTACATATTAAATCTCTATATACTAATATTCCTATCAATAAATGTTTCCAAGCTGTCACATGGACACTGTGACGGTCACACACCTCACAATGGCATTGACTTGCCGGCTAAACTGTGTGAAGATAGTCAGAAGGGTTTCCCGACCTGAGAAAGAGAATGCCAAGCAACCATCGGCCAGTTGCCAACCTGGGTGTTGGAGTGGTACATTTGAAATTATCAGCTTTAATGGGCAGAGGAACTTTTGCTAGGAGTAACTACATAACCTCAAAATTCCCAGTGCAAAAGGAGCTGGCATGACATTGCACTATTTTGCCTTGAATGTCACCATGAACGACAATTATAACAGAAATAGTGGGAGAGGTGATCACAGTTGCACAAAATGCTTTAACTGAATAAATGTATGAACAATTCAAAAGCGAAAATGTAATAAACTGTATAGACATTATTTTTTTATGTATATAGTTTTCAATCAAGAAGAATTATCAGATGAGAGATATTTTAGGTGATGTTTATTATGAGTTTTATTCTTTATTATAAAATTTTTTACAGCTAAATAACTTTAATTAACTTAAGATGAACTGCATTGCTGCAATTAATTCATTGCATTCTTAGACGTGACCTCTTACCAATACAATACCTAAATATTTTATGTCATTTTCACTTTTTCACAATTGCATGTGTAACAGAACCAGTCAACAGTGAAGAGCTGCAAATAGCCAGTACAAAGTTGCTCATATGAACAGCTCTATTTTATTTACTAGTTGGGTTGTGTAATAATTTTCAGTGATTAATTACTGAAACATTGTAATGTTTCATCATCATCAATCAAATGCTGATTGTTATCCACTCATGATAAATGGTTGCACTCTCAATGAGGTTTTATTTTTTTAATGTCTATTGAGTTCACACCAGACTGCAAGTCATATTCATATTATACAATCCATTGCTAAAGATGCTGGAAAAATGGTCATCTCATTTCATTGATCCAGAAAGCACCTGACTCCTTCTACCATGCTTTATCTTTAAAAGAGTCAGATTAGACAAAAATGAAGTCGTGTCTAGTTGGAGCTACCCAATCCTTACTTTTTAATTATGATAGTAAAGTGACCTTAAACATAGTAGCAGTAGCAGCCCTTAAATAAAATATCAGCAGCAGGTTTCAGATATAAAAAATACATGAACAAGTAACTCTCTCTCTTCCAGGTTTTCATCTTTCAAACTGGTGTCATGCACTTTCCATGCTAAAGCTAAAAGAGCTGTGAATGTTTCACACAAAAACACATCTAACAAAAAGAACTCTTGTTTTAAACTTTCCTTTTCTTAATTTGTCTAGTAAATGTTATCTTGCATTGCAAATCTATTGATCTATTATTTGTGCATTTACTCTTTTTCACCACCATTATTTCATGTACTATAAAATGTTCCCATAAGGAACCTTACACAGTTAATTATTGAAGTAGCTAATCACTAAAATGGAGTTCAAAATTGTTTATGTAGTCTTGCAAGGGAAGACATATTCTCTACTCTGCACTCTCCTTTCCACAGATGCAATGTCACAAACCCACCACTAATTTATCACTATTTCCATGGCAAAAGTTCAGCTGAACTACATTCATCATAACCATTATCAGTTTTTTCCACTGAACTGTTAGAGCTAGGTCAGAGGTCAGCTACAAGGTTATGATCATTTTGATTTTTGGAAGTGCAGCCTTAAATAAAATAGAACAATTAAAATCACTAGAATAAAAATTACAATGTAAGAAATCACTTTACTTATGTTCAGCACATAGTAAAAATATTTGTATTTATTTTCCAGTTGTATTTGAAGGTAAATAGTTGCAACTTTACAAATTTGTATCCTTATAGGAATTTTAAATCCTATATATATTTTTCAACCAATAAAATCCGATCAAAAAGTTTGTGTGATAAATAATAATTACTAGGGCAAATGATACCAAAATACTTGTTATTCACAAACTTCCACAAATTCAAGAAAAAGATTTTCAGAAGCAAATGGGAAATTTTTTTTTGAACTAATGAAAACCTTGTATTAAAAAAGATCACATGTGAAATTAGATTTTGAATTCCCTTACAGATATAAAAATAGAAGCATACTGTTTCTCAGGGTTCAAAACAATTTTGGAACCTAGTTTGATCTACATGGCTGTACAAACACTCACACACAATGAAGTTGACAGCCAGCTGTTGTTGACTAAGGCTTTGCTTATGAACTCACAAACACATAGGCTGACTCTCATAAAGTCTGTCTACACATCGTATATCAACCTATGAACACTTATTTGATGACAAATTTAACTGCAAAGAAAAATTGAACATTTTATTGTTAATTTTCGAGAAGAATATATAATGTTGTGCTTCTACTTTTCCTTCAGAGAATAACTTAATTTATGTTTCATAGAAAAGATTTATTGTAGTTCTTGTTAAATGTTTGGAATCCCAACACTTAGATAAAAACAAAAACCTGAGTAGATGGATCCCACCAACCTTTTAATATATCTACATTAAGTATTTATTAATCCACTGCAAATCTATTTTTCCAAATTTCTCAAAGACTGCTGAAACAAAGTTTACTAAAAATTTAGATATAACTATTTTGAACTTATCTTATGACAGACACAATAAAAATACAAGAAAACCAACAAACAAAAAATTACCTATCCTCCTCAACCTTTCTTTCTCCAATATTCATGGCATTCATTCCAATTTTTACTGTCTAGGATTTTTTTCTCTTGAAACAGTCTTGAAGATATCTGGAATATCTTTACACTTTGCAAAACTAACTTAAATTCTTCTATTGTTTCCACTTCTTGCTTTCTAGCCAACTTTGACCTTCAAAAATTTTAATGCAATGTCAATTGTTATTCACTATATTCCTGTTCTTTTATTGTTTTCACTCCTTAATAATGTTTTCCTTTTTCTCATATTTTTTCACACTAAGTAACCCCTTGTGTCTCAGTGGCTTTATTGCTTTGTTTGGGGTGAAATGATTAAAAAACATACATATAATTTGCTTGTTAATAACTGATTTTCCCTGGAATAAAAATAATATTTTTAGGGGTAAATAAAATGTATATATTTCTCTCTGTAGATTATGACATCAGAATAAAAAATTATCAAACAATCTGATAAAAAATATATACATTTTAAGTAGGTACTTCCACAAAAGGGATCCTAAGTTTAAAATACATTTTAAAAATGAAAAATCTTTCTTGAAGCTTTAATTTAAGTTTTAATTCCAAATTAAATAATGTAATTTCTTTTTTATTTATCAGTAAAATCTACAGATTTGTCTATACAGACAGATCTGTCAACACAAAATAATTCTCTTTATTAAAAAAATCTTTCAAAAATAAGATATACTTTTCTGAAATATTATTTGAAGAAAATTAGATGGTTTAAAGTTTAATTAATCTGAATTGAAACAAATATTTCTTACTTTTAGCTTAAAATATTGTAGAAAAGCATTGTTTTTTAACATGAAGGGGGTGTTTATTCGATGTGCTGAGTAATTTATTGACAGCTGATGTTTGGGAAATATAATCTCTAAGAGAGACAACACTGAAAGAAAATACTTGATGAATACAACATGGACGACTTTTTTGTATATAATTTTTTAACTAGCCAGGAATCTTAAAAATTTAAGAAAAATATTTATCTAATAAGCAATCTAATATTTTATTGAATTTTAGATACTTTGGTTTTATAGTCTTACCTTCGAAGATGATTGTTGAGAAAATGTTATAAAATTGACAACAAATTTTAAATTTATTATAAGTATCTCATATTGTCTGATAATATCATATATGGAAGTATGTAGTTACAATAATCAACATTTATACACACACAAAAAATTCCAAATCTCAAAAAAAATACTGGAGGTTGTAAATATATTTTTAATTTAATAACGACATCATTTGACTGCTACAAATTAATACAGAACTTTAAATGATTTAAAAGTTTATAAATTATTATGTAGTAGGATTAGGTAGTAATAATACCATATAGAAATATACACTTTCCTTTTCATTATGAGAGTGACAAAGAAAACTCTCTCTCTTTCTCTCTTCTCTATTACACATAGTTCCTCTCCTTCTATTGTTCCTATCCTCAGTAACTGACAGAACCTGGACATAGCTTATGTAGGTCAGTGGACGGCATAAAAAATCAACCAATGACAACATGTGCCACCAAAAATCAAACGGAAAACATGTATGTGTCCGGCCCAATAAAAAGAAGAAAAAACCATGTGCAGAAGAAGAAGTGGGAAATTGATTCGATGTAGCAGTTCAAGATGCAAGGGTTAGAGATTCATCGATTGTGAGTTTGACCTGACATACAACTCCAGAAGAAGAAGAAGAAGAAAGGATGTATTCAACAAATTAATTTCTGTCAGCCAAAAACACAACTCTGTACAAACTCTCAAATCACAAAAGGACTAAGACGATAATCACTCACTTTAACCACTGTAACCAAATGACGTCAACAATAAAATGGTGCTGTAGACAGTAAATTTGGCCTTTACTTATGTATTAGCCCAACCTTCATCTCTATATATCATAATTATAATTAAAATTTTAAAAAATGAAAACAATTCTTGTAAATAAAATTATTCATTGAAAATTTATTTTTTCTGAAGTATCCATAATATATTTTATTCATAAAAACAATTAAAAATTTCTAATCAAATAATGTCTTAGTTTTATTGCATTTTTTATTTTACCAATAAGGATTGATTTTCTACAAATGGGGGTCTAAAATTTTGATGATTTATATTCTCCAAATTTTTAAGTCAGTTACCAGTTTCATTGAAAAATATTTTTTCCAGGGGAAGAAGTTAATTTTTGTTGGTTGGTTTGTGGGTAGATTTTGTAATATATTAACTGTTGTTGGGTTATTTAGTAGTGAAATCTATTCTTTATTATATTGTGCATATAGGCAAATATCAGTTGGATTTATACTTGATTTTGTAGGTAAACATTGGTCAGGTTTATAATTACATTTACTGATAAACATTGACTATATTTATACTTGAGCCTATAAGCAACATTCAGGTTTGTACTTGAGTCAATAGTTATGTTTATATTTGTGTCTCTAGCTCAGTGTTTCTAAACCGGTGTGCCCGGCCACATTAATACACCCTGAAAGGTAAACATGTGCCCTTTTGGGGATAATGCTTTTCCTTTTGCCTTCAGATTTAAATCAGTCATTATTGGCCTCACTAAAAAGAAATAGCAGATTTTTCATAAATCCATGTAAATGAAAAATGTCCTGTTTAAATATACAACGTAATGTCTGAAAAATAAATGTTTATTTCAGGACAGATTTCATTATTATTTTTCTGACTAATTTTTCCTTATTAAAATTTAAAGTGCACCCTAGAGATTTAGTTATTCTACAAGTAACTTGGATTGAGGAATCAGAGAGCCAAGTTTGAATTCCAGTCAAATCCATTACATTCACTTACATGCTAAGGATCGTTTGGGGACCTTGTGGCACATAGTGCACCAGGTCTCTGTATTCGGCCCTTCAAAAAGTGTGGTTGGTTCTGCACAAAGCCTTCACCACTATAATCAAATCATATGTGCTGGTGTCTGGCTGTCAGTTCCTAGGAATTAAGCTGTTTGAGAGTCCACAATATATATATAATAATAATAATAATGGACTCTCCCATTGGTTTCGATGTATGAGGATCTGACAGCATATTGATTCAGTTATGATAGTTTATGCGATAATCTTAAGTGGCATTTAAGACCCACTAGTGATTTACAAAGGAGGCCACACATGGAGCAAGTGTGAGGATTGTGAGATGAGATCACTGTTAGATTGGTTGACCTTTTAGATCTTATTCTCGTTTCTTGAAGATGATTCAGACAAGCAGATTGAAAACCACTAAAACATGTTGATCTCCATTCTATCCACTCCAAAGCTAAGCACTCAAGGGTGTTATGTGGTATACTGACTGCTGACAAGTTGCTTTTCAGCTTGTCTTTGTATCTTAGCCATGGGCATTCTACATTCCTGTAGCCCTGATCTAACTGGCTGTGCATGAGGATCTTGAGTATCCTGTCATCAGACATTCTCAAGACATGACCAGTCCAGCGTAACTGAGACTGTATGAGAAAAGTCTTGATTCCTCCAATATTACACCTGTTAAGCAGGTCTACGTTAGATGTCCTAACACTACAGATTGCACGCAGACAGCTTTTATGGAAAACATCTAGCTGGTGTATATGGTAAATGTATAGAGTCCACAACTCTGAGCCATACAAAAGGATGGCAAGTACAACAGCTCTGTAAATCTGAATTTTCATATCCAGTCGAATACCCTGTTCATTCCACAAGGGATGGCGAAGTTTGCTGAAAGCACTGGTAGCCTTAGCAATCTGATGCATGATTTCATCATCTAAAGTTCTACTGTAATTGACTTTGCTATGAAGATAGGTGAGAGACATTACATAATTCAGGGGTTTGTCTTCTACTCTCAATGGTCTCTCTGGAAATTTGTAGACTGATGGTTTTTGTTTCTCACCACGCAATTGCTTCGGAGTAGGACAAGGTTGGTGCACAACTTCAGTTTTCTTTATGCCAAGTGTAAGACCAAATGCTTTACATGCAGAAAAGAAACGATTTATTAGATACTGGGCCTCCTTAAAGGATGTCGCTACAAGAGACGCATCATCAGCAAACAACAAATCACGAATAATATGCGTACGAAGGTGGGTCTTCGCTTTGAAGCGCTGATGATTGAAGAGACCCCACCAGTTGTTCGAAACTGAAACTTAACGCCACTCTCTGTGTCTGCAAATGCATATTTCAGCATCACCGAGAAGAAAAGGGCATATATATATATATATATATATATATATATATATATATATATATTACTTCAAATGTTATTATACTGGACACTTTTTATTTGAAATAAGGTCCTATTTTTTTTATTAAACAGTGTGTATTACAGCTATAAATAAAAATGGGGTGTCTATTTCAAAAACAAAGTGTCCTTTATAATAATGGTTGGAGTAATAAAAAATCTAGGATTAAAAATAAATTCATTAATTTTATAATATACATATATATGTGTGTGTGTATGCATATATCTGTGATTGATAAAGCTTGCAAAAATAGTGAAATACAAAAAAACTTTTACAAAACAAAATACAATAGAATATTGAAAGTTAAACTCTGACCAAATATTTGTCACCTCAAAGGTTAAAAAAACTTCCAGTTTTTATGTTCAATTCAAACACTAAAAGATAAATACAGTTTCATATAATTTCCTCTTTTTTGATTCTAAAATTATAGTCACACCTCTTTGATTTAAATCCTATTCACATCTAAGGTTTGATTTAATGTTAAATATTTGCAAATATTAAAAGTTCTTTACTCTATTCTCTATTATATAATTTGTTTCTCATCAAAGTCTTATGTGCTAACATTTAACAAAGGTTAATCGATTCAAATTTAGCTTGAGTATCTAATGACTCATCACAGTAGGTTGATAATTTTTTCCATTTTTTAGAGGAACTGTTAATAATAATTTATGTTTCAGAGAGAAATTTTAATTTATTAATAGACGAAATAAGAAAGACAAAATAAAACTAAATACCAAAAGTAAAATTTATGATTAAGAAATCGTTGGCATTCAATAGATATATAAAATATCTAATGATAAGTGCTTGAAAGTTAAACACGATGTGTGAATTGTTTTATAAGCATGATAACTTATTTCCAAGAAGTAATTATTGGTACACATTTTCATATAGCAGTAGTTGATGACATTAATCTGTAAATGACAATGTGGGAAAGATATTAGAATAATCCAGAACCTATACTGGCAGCCAACCGCCTGCATATGGATAAGAAATAAGTTCAGTAAAGATGCAAAAATAAAAAGAGGCATAAGACATGGATATATCTTCTCACCAGACCTTTTCAAGATACAGCAAGACCATTTTGAGAAAATTAGAAGTCCCACCAGGATTCATTATTGGCAAGCACAATCATAACAACATAAGATATGCAGATGACACAGTGTTGATAGCAGACATAGAAAGGAAACTACAACAACAATCTTCTCATAGATGAAGTGACTGAAGCAATAGAAATGCAGTTCTACAGAAGGATGATGAGAATAACATGGACTGAATGTATGAACAATGATGAAATTATCGAGACAATTTGAAACAGAAAGGACACTTATATTTAACATCAGGAAGAGTTAGTTGGAATTTTTGAGATGCATGATAAAGAACAAATTGAAGGTAAGAGGTCCAGAAGAAAGCAAACACATCTTTCCTGAGGAGCTTGAGCAAAATAAACAAAAGTTATTAAGAGCTACAAAGGACAGAAAATTGTGGAGAGCCATGATTACCAATGTCCTGAAGAAACGTGCCAAAATGATTCCACAATACAAAATATTTGATCAATCAGAGAAAACTAAAAACATTTTTCTTGGGCCTTCTTTAAAAAAAAGCTCTTATAAAAAGTTGCAGATTTTGAATTTCAGAAGCAAAAATGTGACTATCTCTAAATCATTCAAATACAAGAGAAGATGTGGGTATATAGCTTTTCCTTCATCTTCAACAACAACAGCTCAGAAAGTGAGTGAATCTTCACTGATGATCAAAGTCTTTTCTAAACCACAGTTTTTTCTGTGGACCAACTACCCAAAGACTTTAACTCAGCTAAATACTATTTTTTACTACTTTTTGACTCCTTTGAATTCATGTACATATGTTTGTAAATACAAATTCTTTATTTAACAGGCATATCCATGTTTTTCTTTATTTTTATTTTATTATTGTTTGGATTTCAGACATTTGGATTTTCAATATCATCAAAGAATTACTGTTGGTGTCTTTTGTGGTCTTCTAATGAATTAAAATATTTTTTTTAATTCTCTCAAGATTGGAATAAATGATAATCCAAGTGTTCAATACAGATGATGAATGAAAACTTTACAACCAAACTGACAATTTTTCCCTTATCTCCAAAGAAACATGCTGTTTATTTTGTTATTCTGATGGAATATTATACATTTTCTTTTAATTAATTCCAGATTCTTTTTGCCCATTGCTGACTTCAGCTGGTTCAATTGGGAACAGTATATTTTCAGATAATAATAATAATTTGGTTCTATAGAAAGAGGATAAAGGATTCATTTCCAACACAACCATACGGTTTTTGATATGGTTAATGGTTGTTCATTTTGTTTGCCAAACAAATACTTCCTTGCCTTTTACATTGTTGTAAAGTATTCACTTTTCATTGCCTGTCACAGTTTGTTTAAAAAATGAAAACAATTAAATATGATTCAGTCATTTTTTTAAAAATTCACTGATGTCTAAGTCACACACTAACATAGCCAAACACATGCAAATGATTTTCAATACTTGATTTTGATTTTCTGCATATGTTGGTGAGCTTCAATATCATATAATATTGATTATTTGTAAGTAACATTTAATTGGCATCAATCTTAACTGGCCAAACAACTTTGGGAAGTTATGAATATTTACAAATCACTTTTGACACATACAATAATCCAAAACTCCAAAATGCCATCTCCTTAAACTACACAAATATGGTCATGTAATTGAGTTAAATTTTTACCTTCCTTCAAATAAAAAGTATTGCATACCAGCATATTGCTTATTTTCTTCTTTCAATGTTAGAATCAATAAACAAAAATGCACTGATTTTGACATTGCTTTTTTTTTTTTTTTAAATATATGCTTACATATTAGCTTGTCACAATACAATGAAATGCATTCTTTTTTAGTGTCATTAGTTAAAATTGAATGTTTCTAATGTCATTTAACAACAACATGACATTTTAGCCAACTCAATATATTTGAGTAACAAATAATGTATGAGGGAGTGCTGAAAATTGGCCTAAACAAGAAATGATTTTGGAAAATAAGTTAGGCTGGGAACATTTCACCACACCCTTGTTATGTGGTCATTTGTATGTATGTATTTGTATGTATGCCTATTCACATTCTCAGAATATTATGAATGCAGTTTGTTTGTGTTGCTGTTTTATAGGCAAAATGGATAAAAATTAATAAATAAAATTTCAAAGTATAATGTGAAATTGAACAAAAGTTTTGGTGAACTTTGCATGACAATAATCCTAAAAGTTGATGTCATCTTTGAGTGTCTATAATTCAGAATTCCTGCAGCTGGTCACAGGCATAAATAAGAAAAATTAAGACATTTTAGAAAGATAATAATTACTTGATTTAGACAGCTTCAATTCATAAAGTGAATCTTTTCATATTATCAAAAGTGTTTCAGATAAAAGATAAACATCAAAACTGATGGTGTTTGGCTAAAAAAATTGTTGAAACAAAGTCCAAAGTATAATTATTTCCATTGAAATATTTACAAAATAAGTTATAGCTTCTTGTTTTTGTTTATCAAATATTGATAAGCTATGTCTTCTTTTTGGAATTACTTCCACACTTTTATTCTAAAATTATCTTGAAACATTTTGTATAAAATCTTATAGTGTGTAATTGAAATGACAAATTGGAAAATTGTGTATTGTGGGCTTTCTGCTGGTGCATTGACCTTGCCTAAATGTAATTTTTTATATGTATTTTTTTATTAGGTTGGTGCAAAAATAATGACATAATAATGTCGTTTTTGACGTATTTTTTAACGTCAAAAAACAACATTATTACTATTTTTGCACCAACCTAATAGTTATAAAGTCATTATCAGCTGACAATGGGATTATGATATTACAAATTTGTATATGAGATACAATGAAATAAGCGTAGATAAAAATGATAGAATGCTTTCATATACATTTCAGGGAAATGTATACAGAAATAAAGAAGTTTTGTTTATTTGTTGGTGGCAACATGTTTTATCAGAGAACTGTTCAGGATGTCTGTCTCCTCTGGTGGTTGAAAAACGAAGAGAGAGATTTTTTTCAGTTGGTGGTAGAATGCTTGTTTTGATGCATCATGGGCGTATTCTATATTTATTTATTGATATTTTTATAATATTTTTCTTTATTTATTGTTAATTACCAGTCTTATGTGTATTTTAAAGTATTTTGATTGTTTAACATTTAATTTTTTTATTATTAATTATTTTGGTTCCAACATAGTCTAACAATACTGATTGGGGGTTGTTTAGTAATTTATTTGTTGCTCTCACTACATGTGTTTCATCCTTGATAATATAAGGTATTATAGAATGTTTATGAAGTGTATTTAGATTAGGTTAGTAATAATTAAAGATAAATCAAGTTGATTATTAATCTAAATAGACTTGTTATACTGAATTGACGGAAGAGGGGTAACTCAATGAAGAAAAAGGCCAAGGTCATGAAGAAATATTGCATCCGCCGTGAGCGAAGTAACGAAGGGCTATGATAACAGACATGCATCCTCCTGCATTTGTATTACACTTTCTGATAGTATTCTGAACATAAATATCATATTCCTTCATCCACTGTCCTTCATGAATACACAAAAACAGTATATATAATATTCAACATTGATAACACAGCTCTGAGTCAGGTTATCAATGTTGGATATTATGTATATTCATTAATATGTACTTATAGATCTCTCTCATAACATTAAGCACTGTATTTATAACAATTGAGGAATAAAAAACGACATTATTGCGTCATTATTTTTGCACCAACCTAATATATATATGACTCCTTGAGCACTTCCATCAGCGCTGTTTCCATACCATCCTCAACATTCACTGGAGTGACGACATCACCAACATTGAAGTCCTCGAACAGGCAGAAACCAGCATTGAAGCCATGTTGCTGAAATCACAGCTACAGGGCAGGGCATGTCTCGAGAATGGGCACCATCTCCTGCCCAAGATTAGCCCAGTATGGTGTACTCTCCACTGGCCACCGTGACAGAGTGGCACCAAGGAAACATTATAAGGACTCTCTCAAGAAGTCCCTTGGTACCTACTACATTGACCATCACCAGTGGTCAACACTTACTGCTGACCGTCAAGCTTGGTGCCACACCATCCACCAGGCTGTCTTCACCTTTGAGGACTCTCTCAGGGCCAACCTGAAGGGGAAATGCTATGGGAGGAAGGACCAGGAAACCTCAGCAGATATACCAGACCAGACATTTAATTGCAGTGGCTGCAGCCAGACTTGCCTGTCCCACATTGACCTAGTCAGCCATCAGCATGCCTGCAGTTGACAGTCAACTTCATAAATCTGTTTGTGAAGCCAAGCGAAGAAAAAGAAGAAGAATATACTGTTTTTATGGAATCATTAAGGAACCTTAATGAATACACCAAAATAATATATATATATTATCCGAAACAGATAACTGGAAATTTTAAATGTAAAATTTCCAGTTATCTGTTTTGGATAAGTCTTGTTTTTATGTCCATCGTCTTTGTCATGTTGAACTGATTATGTTAATTGTATTTTAATGAATATTGTCCTGAAGAAGGTTTATTAAACCGAAACGTCAGACATTGACATTTCATTCATATTAAAACAACATAATTGCATTCAAGGATTTTTGTTTGTTTTTTCCAAATATTTTTCTTCATATATATATATATATATATATATATATATATATATATATATATATATATGTACTGTTTTTGTGGATTGTTAAGGACACTGGAAGAAGGAATGTGATATTTATGTTCAGAATATATATATATATATATATATATATATATATATATATATATATATATATATATGTATGTATATATATATATATATATATATATATATATATATATATATATATATATATATATATATCAGTGGCCACACTGGGGGCTCAGGATTGTTGAGTTTAGCCTGAGATAGTCAACATTCAAGTATATCTATTTCAAAGCAACAAAAATCTTTCATAGTGCATCATTTTCATTCTTGACTTCAGCTGAATCCAAAATTAATTGTTTTAACTCCATGCCTCAAAATATTGACCATAAATACATTTTGTTGGTTGATATTGTTCATAATAAAGAAAAAAGAAAGAAGAGAGAAAGGAAAAAAAAACAAAGAAATTAAGTAAAAAAAGAATTAAATAAATATAATATGGTTAGTCAGGCTACGTAGATCTGAGCCCTATCTGAGCTGGATACATTCTAATATAGGCAATGTATTTCTTGCTTTAATTTCATAAATAATCTTTTCAAAATCATTAATGACTTGCATGCCCTGTTTTCAAAGAACACATTTTTATTTCAACTTATTGTTTTTAAATGTCCATTTTAAATAATTTATTCCATACAGAATAAAGTTTTTTTAGCACAATGTATCAATTAAAAAGGGCAAATTAACTTTAGACTGACTTAAGTCAGTGAAAATTAAAGAAAGTGGCAGCCTTAATGTGTCAACTGGAAAGTTAGGATGTAACTGGGGTAGTGTTGAGGAAATATGATATTTGTCAGCAGCACTCATCATAAATGTACAATAAATTCAACTAAAAATTCACAGATACATAAACACACTAACACAGACATATATACAAACACACACTCAGGATAGACACACACATAGAGAAAAATAAACTGAATTGTAATATTATTATTATTATTGAATAAGGTAACTGAATACCAACAAAGTGATACTAGTGTATAAATATGCAAATCCCAATATACCTATTATGATATCCAGTATACCAGGAACATGCAGCACAGCCAAATGTAAGTGAAATGGTAGCTGCTTTTGTTAAAAGCAGTTTATAATCTTACAGCTGTAGCCCTGTAAGAAATATGTTCAAATCCGATAACCCAGATCTGCTTCATCTTTAAAAAAGAAAAAACATCTGTCCAGGAAATATATTAAGGATATGTGAATGCTCTTGAAGTGGCCAAATTCATCAATGAATGTAGTATTACAAAAACCACACTCTGTCAATATCTGAATGCATTTCCAAATAAATGATTAGTTGGTGACACAAATAATTAAGTACAAACACTGTATTAGATTTTTCATCTATGCCAGAAGAATAAAATCTTTAGTTGCAGCTTTTAATCTTGTACTGTGCAACCACTGATGGTTATGGGGTTTGTCTAAATCAGCTTGTTCGGCATGGGCAGAGTATCAAACATCTAGAGTTGTATTTTGCCATCCATTTTGCATTTAGTCCATTGTGTTTGCTTTTTTCCTTTTTTTACATTCTTTTGTTAATGTAGTTGGTGGATTATGGCTTACTTGCACTTCTTCTTGAAATTCCTTTATTATTATTATTATTATTATTATTATTATTATTATTATTCAGTGAGTAAGAGGCATGCCAATGAAATGACACTGGTAGAGAAATATCTGAAACTCAATATACCCCATCATGACACCCAGTCTGATAAGGGTATACCAAACACATGCATTACAGCTAAATGTTTGATATCACTAAAGGTTTTGATAAAACCAGTGTATAACCTGTCAGATGGTGTCCAGTTAGAAATACCTTCAAGTCGAGTAAATCTGTCTGCTTCCAATTAAGGATGTTCCCTTGTATCCAGATGTGACTCCCATCTCCCCTTGGTTGCTGCATCCATCAAACTTTTAAAAAATTATTATTATTATTACAGTTCTTATTTAGTTTGGTACTGCTTTGCTGACAGTAAGATAATCAAATTTCAAATTTAAACTTTTAAATGAAAAAACATTATTCAAATATATATTCCATTTGAATTTAGTTCTTCTTCTATGATCTGTGTCCCTCCAGCATGTGGGCGATTATGACTCTCCATTTTCTCTCCTTTATAGCTCTTAGTAAGATTTTCATTTTTTTTTATCTCTCCTAATCCCTGTTCTACAAAACATATTCACTGCTTTCCTCTGTCTCTTGCCTTCATTATGTAAGTATCAAATTCTCCAAACTGTTTCTTCTCATTATGTGCGCTAGAAACTTTCTCTTTCTGATTGTAAGTATGTCTTTGTTGCTTCCATTTACCCTAAAGCTTTCTTGTTACTCACATGTTCAGTCCATGGTATTCTCAGCATTCTTCTGTGGAAGCACATTTCTGTTGCCTCAAGTCTCTTCTTCATCTTTAAGGAAATTGTTTAGCATTCACTGCCATACAGGAGGACTGACATTATGTAACAGTTCAGTATTCTTTTCTTTGTTTTGGATAAAATTTTTCCATTCCTCAATACTTTGCTTAGCATCTTTTGCTATTCCAATGCACCTTCAGATTTCAGTGCTAAATTTTCCATTTTCTGTTAAAACACTTCCTGTATATTTAAAGTTTTCACTTGCTTAGTTTTGGTTTCTCCAATTTACAGTTTGCATTTTGGGCTGTTTCATTTAAATATAGAAGTTACAAAAATTACTTCAAAGAGTTTCAGATTTTAGTTTATATACATTTCCTTTTACCCAGAGTTTAGCCTTCTCAATACAAATGTCCAATTAAGTTTCATTCAAATAGTGTGTGTATGTATGTTTACATGTGTGTATGTACACCGTTGTGCAAATTAATTGAAACAACCACTTTAGTTTGCTTTCTTTCACCATATGGTCTGTTTCAGACCCAACTGGGTGTAATAGATTTCTATTTTTTCCTCAGATTTTGTCATTTGCAGTGGTGTGAAGTAATATGAATCTATTTTCAGGGTGTATGATGAAATTTGTTTGGCCTTGAAAAATATTGCATCATCCATGATTGCATCAGATTTTTATCATGCCGAGACACTATTGTCTCAACAGTCAATTAGTTGTCCTATGGCCATTGTCCGCAATGGATGTTACTCCAAAGAAGCATAGGAAAACTGTAACGCTGAACAAACACACTGGCAAACCTTACCAGTAAGTAAATGAAAGTACTATAGACTGGCCTGGAAACTCTCCTGATTTAAATCAAATCGAGAATCTGCAAGGAACGACTTTGTGGAATGGACATATGAAGTACTAACACTGGGTCATGTTTCATTGGAAAAATTTTTTAAAAAGTAAATAATAACAGAATTATTCACTTTGTTTCAATTAATTTGTACAAAGGTGTATATTTTGTTTCAATTTCTACAAAATTAAAGAAATAATATTTTTTAATCATTTCTCACCAAGCAAATACCAATAGATAGTGAACTAATTATCTTTCACTGTATGTAAGAGAAAGAAAAGCTGATTACTTTTAATTTTTTTTTCTTTCATGACAATACACATATGATCAAAAAGTATTGAGACTGTTGCTATGTTAAAGGAGCTAAAGTACACCAAATGATTAACTTTGATCTCTGCCATGTATAAGTTATAATGTTCTCACTCACTTTCATTGATTATGGCAGTGCTAGAAATGAAAGTGTGTAGAGTGTAGTTGTCTCACCACAGCACATTACAGAGGTTCCATCAGTGGCTTATGTAGCAGGTTTTAGCTAAACACAATATTCTCCAGGTCTGACATCCACCATATTTTTCAGATCTTGATCCTTGTGACTTTTTTCTCTTTAAAAATCAAATCCTACTTGAAAGACATTGAGTCAATCCAAGAAAATGCAATGAAGGAGCTGCTCATTGTCCCAAAATAGGAGTTTCATGAATGCTTCTATCAATGGATACAACACTGGATAAAGTAAGTGGCTTCAAAAGGGGATTACTTTGAAGGAGATTAAGTGTTGAATTGTTAAGTGTTGTAGTTTTCATTTTATATTACCAGCCCTGATACTTTTTGATCAGACTTTGTATGTAATCAAAAAGAGTTTGATGGAAATTAAGCTGTTAATAAGTTTGTCTTTTCTTTATTTCTTCTTTTTTTCTTACCTGTTACCAAATTTATGATTTTATTACTCAATCCAGGGTAGGGTTTGTCCAGACTGAGCAGGATGAGAATGTATTATTGCAATGTCTTTTTCAAACTCAGTGAAAATGTGTGTGTGTGTGTGACACAAGCTCATATAAGACACTCACACACAACACAGACATACATATATATATTAGATAACACTCATGCAAAGTTACCCACAGACAAAGTGTGTGACTGACAGAAAATCATCTCTTCTATTATAATATAGAATTTTATTAAAGTTAATATAGTTTTTATTGCAACATTATCATTGTAAAGAATAATAGCAATCTATATAATACTAAAACACTAATCTTGTATGCATGTATGTGTATTCCTGAGATACAGCTTAAACAATGCATAATACTCAAACCAATTTAGAGGCATATTATACCTTGAACCTCTGCTGAGTGCAGTGCCAAATTTCATTAAAATTAGACAAGGGGTTCTTCAGCTAGGGCTGTTTTACAATTTTTACAGCATTTTTAATAGAAAATTCAGTATTTGTTTTTTATACACATTCTTATATCAATCCGTGGACACTTGCATATTATTTTCCAACTATTATGTGCATGAAAAATAATAAACAGTCATAATACATTAGAACAACATTATTAAATACATTTAAACATGTATAGCAGAACATATATTTATGCAATTCATTACACAATATTAGAGCTCTTTTTATAAATAACTACTTGAAAGGTGAAGAGACTATGTATCACATGATTTGATGATAAATAAATGTGCACTGGTTAGCTGCTGTTACATATTTTGAATTAAATACAATGAAGAAACAAATATATATAATAAAAGATATATTTATTATTTTGAAAAAGATTACAAAAAAAAAAAGATTGCTTTAAGCTATTAATCCAAATTTTCATGCAATTTTTAACTATTGGAACAATAAACCTTCTTTCATCATCATGTGCAATTAATAATAAAATTGATAATATTGTTACCTTATCATTTTGTGTCATGAACTGCTTTTAAAAGAAACTCAATGGGTTTATGGGTGCTCTAGTATAAGACTAAATCTAAGTAAAATTATTGTTTATTCACTTCTGGATTTCATCAGTTAATGTTCATATGAGGGATGTTTGACTTTAGGGACTTTCATTAAACTTGGATTTTCTTCTCACATAGATATGAGAGACTGATCTTTCCCTCTCAGGTGGAGTGCTTATATAACTTCTCATCATTTGGTTATCCTACACATTCTAAAATCAGTTAGGTTGACCAGATGTTTATTTATCAGAAGCTACTGACATCCTTTGGGGTATGATTCTGCAGCTGCTGGCTAGGAGATCATTTTCATCTTCAACTTTCATGCTTCCAATAAAAAGGTGTATCAAAAGGATAGTTTTTCCTTTGACACTGCTATTATTTTAACTACCTTCACAGTAAGAATAAAGTTATGCACAAGATCATCGCAAGTCAATCCGGTAGTGAGTGCTACTATTGGAATGTCAGTAGTTCTCATGTAAGTCTGAATTGTACTCAACAGATCCCAGCTAGTATATTTAGCTACCCACCCCCCCATGAAGGTTGCATGTGGCACAAGGCCGATTTAACATGGGTTGTCTGAGCCCATAGGCTCAGCTAAAAAAAATATTCCCTTACAAAACAATACAGTCAATGCATTAGTCATACATTATACAGTAATGTCTAGAAATATAAGCATACCATCATACAAGTTTTATGAGATACAAGCCGGGGTTCAGCTGTTATTTTTATCCTGAGATATGAGTTGAATTTTGAGATACAAGCGAGTTTCAGCTAAGCATCTGTTAGTTGGTGCAGTGAGGGCCAAGCTTTGGGAGTATTTCCACTCATAGTACACATGTTCATCTCACTTTGGAAGTTATATCTTTTTTTGCTGTTATTTTCCAAAATTCCTTTAGTGACACCATGAGTCCAAAGAAAGTAAGTGCAAGAGCAGTTGTGAAAAGCTGAAACATATGATTTCACTTGAGGTAAAGTGGGAAATTATAAAAAACATGAGGCAGGCATACAAGTAATGGATTTGGCGAGAGAGTATTATTAGTTTTGTGCAAAAATAATGTCGTTTTCTCACGTATGTTACTATGTGAGAAAACGACATTATTTTTGCACCAAACTAATAGCATTCTACATTGACGATAAATAAAAAATTATAAAATTTAAAAAATTAGTTACAGTAATGGTTAAAATGTAAATGTTTTAAAAAATTAAAAGATTAAGTGATAAAGTTGATTTTCGGTATCATAGACTAGGCTAACCATTGCTAGGCTACGTTAGTGATTGCTAGATGAGGTCAGTGGTTGCAAAGTGAGGCTAGTGGTTGCTGGGCTAGCTGTTGTTGTCCCTCTTTCTCTCTTCTCTGCCAGTTGGCCTATGACTCATCTGAACTTCATGGTTTAGTACAGTTTATTTCTTTACAATTTATTTTTTCTCTTTTATTTATTTTTTTATAAATTACATTTCTTGTGAGTCTGTCTATATTTCTGAGATGAGGTATTATGTACAGTATTTACATTATTCGGACTATTGTCCTCATCTTTGTCGCCATATTTATCACAACGTTTCGGCCCTTCAGTGTCTGTTTATATTTTTGAGATGAGGTTTTCTGTACATTATTTACATTATTTGGGCTATTGTCCTCATCTTTGTGGCCATATTTATTACAACGTTTCGGCCTTTCAGCATCTGTCTATATTTCTGAGATGAGGTATTATGTACACTATTTACATTATTCGGACTATTGTCCTCATCTTTGTCGCCATATTTATCACAACGTTTCGGCCCTTCAGTGTCTGTTTATATTTTTGAGATGAGGTTTTCTGTACATTATTTACATTATTTGGGCTATTGTCCTCATCTTTGTGGCCATATTTATTACAACGATTCGGCCTTTCAGTATCTGTCTATATTTCTGAGATGAGGTATTATGTACAGTATTTACATTATGCGGACTATTGTCCTCATCTTTGTGGCCATATTTATTACAACGTTTCGGCCTTTCAGCATCTGTCTATATTTCTGAGATGAGGTATTATGTACACTATTTACATTATTCGGACTATTGTCCTCATCTTTGTCGCCATATTTATTACAACGTTTCGGCCTTTCAGTATCTGTCTATATTTCTGAGATGAGGTATTATGTACACTATTTACATTATTCGGACTATTGTCCTCATCTTTGTCGCCATATTTATTACAACGTTTCGGCCTTTCAGTATCTGTCTATATTTCTGAGATGAGGTATTATGTACAGTATTTACATTATGCGGACTATTGTCCTCATCTTTGTCGCCATATTTATCACAACGTTTCGGCCGTTGTACACTCCGGCCTTCTTCAGGTGGTTGGAATTTCAAACTGAACCCTTTATTTCAAACATGGCATGTGGAACTAGAACAGTCTACCCCAGTGATCGAAATAAAGGGTTCAGTTTGAAATTCCAACCACCTGAAGAAGGCCGGAGCGTACAACGGCCGAAACGTTGTGATAAATATGGCGACAAAGATGAGGACAATAGTCCGCATAATGTAAATACTGTACATTTCTTGTTTATTCACACATTTTTGCTTGTAAGAAACTCACAAATACAAAAACAGGGTTGGGTTTTTAGGGTCCTGAAATGAATCAGAAATATTTCCTTTAATTTCAGTGGGGAAAACAGGTTTGAGATACAAGTCTTTTGAGTTATGAGGTCAGTCTTAGAATGAATTAAACTCGTATCCTGAGGTATTACTGTCATAGTTTTTTTTAATCATTTCACGCCAAGCAAGGTAATAAAGCCAGTAAGATGCAAAGGCTAACTTGGTATGAGAAAATATGATAAAAATGAATTAAGGAGAGAGAACAATAAAAGAAATGGAAAGAGAAAAGGTCATCAGAACAATTGCTATGAAAATATTTGTAGAAAAGTTATAGGGAAGCTACATTATGAACCAGTAACATTGCAGGTTCTATTTTTGGATTTTGTCAAGATTCTTTAGATACAGAGCTGAAGCACCAGGCCAGATATGACAGAAATATTCAATGCATAGAGCAATGGTGGACTTATAACAGTGCAAGATCAATTCTGGCAAGAAAAAATTGTCTAGCATGACACAGTGAACCAACTTTCCTAGAAGCAGATCTAGCAATTGATTCAATATAATCTTTCCACTTCATGTCAATGAAAAATGTTAGCTCAAGAAAGTGCTATGACTCACTATCATGGAAGTTAGCATCAGTTAGTTAATGTTGATGGAAGGTAAAAGTATACTCTAAGACAATTAAAATAAAGCAGTTTCATTTTGAAAATGTGAAAATTAAGTCATTTTTTTGCCCCTGTTAACAACAGACTGAAGGCCATTTTTTCAATCAGCTGTCAATTTGACATTATTAAGCCTATCAAAGTTACCATTAAGAGAAGAGTAAATAGTTGTGCCACCAACATAGATATGAGTTGAGAACTGATGATATTTAGGCAGTTGTTGATGGAAATATGGAAAAAGTAATAGAGGATAGGGTCATGAGGGACCCCCACATTAATGTAAAACTATCTAGAAGACTGGCTGTTCAAGACAGCTTCCATTTTGCAATTTGATAAGAAAGATTGAATCAAATCAAAAATGTATCCAGAAATACCATAACCTTTCAACTTATGAAGAAGACCAGCATGCCAAGCGCTCTATGAAATGCTTTCAAGCTATCTAAAGCAACAGCTCAAGCTTCATTATTCTTATCTAAAGCTTGATTCTTTCAGGAATAACTCTTAATACATTAGTTGAACTAGAGAAGTAAAAGCCATATTGTTTGCAAGGTGAGATGCTTAACCAAGTTGGTGTTGAATAGAGCATCTAGGACTTTGCCAAAAACATGTGGTCAATGGAAGGATCAGATAGTGTGACTGAGTTCTTAAAAACAGGAACTACAGAAGAGGATTTCCAACAAGCAGAAAAGCAAAAAGTAGCAAGGCATTTATTGTAGGGTTTAGAGATAACAGTATCCATTTTGGGAGCACATTTCTTTAGGGATATTGCAGGGATGACATCATGTCCATATGTGGATTCAGTTTAGAGATGATAGCAGAAACCTTGGACTGAGTTATATGCAAATCCCACAGTGGAGACACAGTTCTCAGTGGAAAATCAGACAAAGACACTCCAGATGAGTCAAGAGTAAAATTGGAAGATAATTTACAAGCAATGCATTCTGCTTTATCTGCAGAAGCTGAAAACACCTGAAATTGAGTGAAAGGCTGAGCGATAAATGATTTAGCCTTATTTAATATACTATTACAAAGCCACCAGTATCCATAAGAACCAAACTTGTTAGCGGCTATATACTACCACATTTTGGCAGTGAACAAAAACTAAGCGTCATTGAGGACACGTTTACAATTATTATTATCAGAAACAAAGAGGCATCTGTTGTGATCAAAAATATCATGTTGGTAAATCTGGAAAAACATGATTCCTGTGGGCTATAGCAGCTGAACATGCAGGTGTGAACCAAGTATAAGATTGTAGTTTCACTTGGTATTTTTGAGATGTCACAAAAGCTTGGATGACATCTTTTACCCAAGTGGCATAATTCTCAATAGGAACATTAAAAAGTTTACTCCAAGTAGTATTGCTAAGAAAAGCACAAAATGCTGTCATATATATATATATATATATATATATATATATATATATATATATATATATATATATATATATGAATTTATTCCTCAATTGTTATAAATACAGTGCTTAATGTTATGAGAGAGATCTATAAGTACATATTAGTGAATATACATAATATCCAACATTGATAACCTGACTCAGAGCTGTGTTATCAATGTTGAATATTATATATACTGTTTTTGTGTATTCATGAAGGACAGTGGATGAAGGAATATGATATTTATGTTCAGAATACTATCAGAAAGTGTAATACAAATGCAGGAGGATGCATGTCTGTTATCATAGCCCTTCGTTACTTCGCTCACGGCGGATGCAATATTTCTTCATGACCTTGGCCTTTTTCTTCATTAAGTTACCCCTCTTCAATCAATTCAGTATAACAAGTCTATTTAGATTAATAATCAACTTAATTTATCCTTAATTATTTGATTATTACTAACCTAATCTAAATACACTTCATAAACATTCTATAATACCTTATATACTTTCTAGCAACTTGGGATTTACTTCCTTTAGATATTAGGTATGAGAGCACCCTTGTCATATGACCCAACAACTTATTCCTGATTAAGGAGAGGGAACACAGGCCCCTGGTCCTTGTAACCAGCATGCTTGGACGGGTTCTTCTAAATTACTGGAACTCTACTTTTAACATTTAGCCCAGTTTTTATTATCTAAATTCTTCTATCCAATTAGTGTCCGTCAATTGACTTTAATTATGCCTCCTTTTACTTAATTCATTGTGGTTCATGTTCCTTTAATTGAAACACTACTTTTGTATATTATGTAAATAAATTTTGTATTAATTTAAGTTTGTTGTCCTCTTGTTGACCTGTCAAGAGTCATGTCTTTTATTATTTAAAATTGTTAGTAGGCCTCCTGTAACGCTATTCTGATTGGGGTACACTGGCCATTTTATATCATGCCCCCTCCAGGGAATCCACTACATATTATTATAGATTATGCAAAAACATTTGACAAAGTATGTCTCATCAAACTACATCTGGCAGCAAGGCATCTGATCAAGAGATTCGAGGTTTTAAGCAATATGGAACCATCTCTTACCTGCTGTTGTTCACAGGTCCATCCTGACTCAGAGTGGTAGCATCTGTTATGGCCCCAGCTATGGACAAATTGTGAACCCCCACAAAGAAAAATCAACAGGTCATTTTATAAAATGATCAACAATACATTTTTATAGCAAAATGACTATTACTATAACACTAATAAAGTATACATTTTTACAGTAAAGTTACCAGCAATAGATTTTTTATAAAAAAAATACCAACAATGCATTTTTGTTGTGAAATTATCAGCAATACATTTTATGATCAACAAACTATAGATATAAAAACATAGATTTTACCCTAAAAGTATAAAACTATGTACAATAATTAGATTTCAACATTGAATAACTCATATTGGTTAATATGCTGTTCAAAAAACCAACCAACCAACAAAATTATATATGCACAAAAGCTGAGAATTATCTACAATGTATTCAATTGTGAAAGCAGAATAACATATGTCATATTTTTATTACTTCAAAGCTTCCAAGAAAATTAAATTTTGGCATTAAATGACCCATAAGTTGTTGATATACCATTAAACAAACAAATCAGTCAATCAACAATGTACATCATAAAGAACTGATCAAAGTATTAGGTAACCTTGACATAGTTGGGAAGGATATTAAAATAACCGAGAACCTATATTAGCCACAAACCATTTGTATATAGATAGAAAATGAACTAAGTAAATATAAAAAAATAGAAAGGGGTCTAAGACAAGCTTGTGTCTTCTCACTGGAATTATTCACCTTTTACAGTGAAGCAATCCTGAAAGAATTAGAAGTCCTATCAGGATTCATTATTAGTGGCCACAATCCTAACAATCTAAGATATGCAGATGGCATAGAGTTAATTGCAGATATAAAAAGGAAACTACAAGAACTCATACGGAAGGTTATGAAGGAAAGTGAAAAAAAAGTACTGAACATCAAAATTACAAAATGATAGAATGCATGGTTGTTTATAAATAGAACAACCCAACATGCGAATTACAAATTGGAGATACAAAAATCCAACAAGTAGAACAATTTAAATATTTAGGAAGTATTTTAACAGAGGATGAAAATTGTGACACTGAACTCCAAAGACACATTGGAATAGAGAAAGATGCCTTCCAAAATCTAAGCAAATTATTAAGAAACATTTCATAAGAAAGAAAGAAAAAATTACTGAACTTTTAAGTAACATCAGTCCTCCAATATGGCAGTGAATGTTGGACAATCTCCTCATAGATGGAGAAGATTACTGAGAATCTCATGAACCAAACATGTGAGCAACAAT
The DNA here is from genome assembly GCA_963932145.1 of Acanthosepion lycidas. NCBI lineage: Eukaryota > Metazoa > Mollusca > Cephalopoda > Sepiida > Sepiidae > Acanthosepion > Acanthosepion lycidas. The sequence continues at coordinate 7,925,868 of OZ010589.1, read as the reverse complement.
GTAGTTTTAGAGAAAATAGAAACAAAAAAGAAATTTATACTTAACATCGGGTAGAGATAGTTGAAATTTTTAGAGTTTAAAATTAGGAGGAAAGAGGGATTGGAAAATTTGATACTCACAGGAGAGATTAAAGGCAAAAGGAACAGAGGAAAACAATGCATAATGCACTGAGAGAGCTTGAGTAAATAAATAGTGGATTAAGACAAAATTTATTAAGAGCTACAAAGGGTAGGAAATTGTGGTTAGCTGTGATTGCTAATGGTTTGAAGGGCCTGGCACATACAAGAAGAAGAAGTAAGACTAATGGAAATGAGTTTTGATTTGAATTCTTCATTGTGTCATAACCAATATTATTGAATTACCATCTGTTTCTTGTTATGTTGTATACTATATTCAGAAAAGATACATTAACAAAATTTCTTATGAAATGTTTAACAAAACAAAAGCAATGATAATCACTCACTAAATATATCAACTTAAATTGGGTTTTGCTCTCTTCTCTGTTATCCATTATAAAACTGAAGATCTTTCTCTCTCTTCTTCTCTCTCTATATATATATATTGAAAAGGTATGCTAAATTTATGGGTTAAAGTACTCAATATTAAGGATACAGCATAGGTAAATATAAAAGTGAACACTGAGGTCAGCACACAGCGGTAACATTCTGTTTCATGCTTAAACACAATTGTCAGGCCATGTGCATTGTGTTTTTGCTTGACTATATATACTGATGAGTGATGGCTTATATTATATTATTATGTTTCAAATTATTCTAGGCTCTATTGAGTGGACATAATTGTGGATCTGAATGCAGATTTGTGGTTATTTTTATTCTTGTTCATTAACTTTATTATTGATTGCTTTTTTATTTGTTGTTGATTTTTATTATTACACTTATGTTTATGCATGCATTTATAGTTTGTTAATTTGTTTATTATTTACTTATTTATTGATTTTGATTAATTTATTATTGTTGTGATGATATAGCCCAACTTCCCCATTCACGATAATGGACGGACTGGTTGCCTATTAAGTATTAAGACCACAGCGGACAGTCAGGGGACTTCGTTTGTTAACACCTATTGAGGTTAGGATACTCTCGACTCTGTCTCTGTACTTGTCACATATACATCCGATTATAAATCTATTATTGAAAACCTACACTCGGGTTACTTTGTTTATTATATCTTGCACGAGATATAATAGCTGGCGACGAGGATTGTGCAACGTACTTACTTGGAAAAAAAAAATATATATATATATATATCAGATTACGCTGAACGGATTTCGAAAGCAGATTCGCAAGTCAAAGATATCAGTTGACGCCGAATAGGATTTCGAAAGCGGAGTCACAAGTCAAAAGGAAACTTTTTGAAAAGTAAGAAAGTTTTACTGTTAAATTGTGATTTGAAAAATATATATTGAACCACGACTTAAATGCGATCCCGGTCTAATAATTGATTATTCGAGTAAAAAGTACGGGTTGTAAAAATATTACGGCTGTAAATTGTCTGTTAACCGTTTAAAAAAAAAAAAAATTTTTTTTTTTTTTTTGTCGAATTCTAAATAAAGTTAGGATGGAGCAATTAGTCGAAATGACTAAAATGCTGTGTACAAGCTTGCAACAACAACAGCAACAACAACAGCACCAAAAGTTACAACAACAGCAACAACAACAGCACCAAGAGTTACAACAACAAATATTACAACAGCAAAAAAGTCTCGAAAAAATTCTGAAACAGACGACTGGAGAAAGAAAAAATGCTGTTTTTTCTGGCGAAGGAATAGCAAATTCATTATCCGAATTTATATATGAACCTGATTTGGACATTACATTTCCAGCATACTTTAAACGTTTCGAAACTATATTTACCAAGAGATGTCAACATTGGTCGGATGAGGAACGAGTAACATTATTAGTCCAGAAACTAGGGACAAACGAGAACAGGAAGTACTCAAACTTGATATTGCCCAGAAAACCAGAAGAATTTTCGTTTGAAGAAACTATAAGTATTCTGTCAAAAATATTTGACGAAAGGAATAGTCTGTTCCACACGCGATACAGATGTCTAAACATCGTTAAAGCAGATAACGAGGATTTTCTGATATACGCGGGAACAGTGAACTCTCTGGTTGAACAATTCAAGTTAGAAGAAATTCCCAAAGATGTATTCAAGTGCCTATTTTTTCTTCAAGGACTAACTGATCCTAAATATAAAGAAATTAGGTCGAGAATATTAATAATGGTTGAGCAAGACTCGAACATAACATTACAAAGGGTGACCGAAGAATGCCAACGTCTCATAAACGTAAAAAGGGATAATACACAAATTGAGAAAAAAAGTGTTGCTAATGTTCGACACGTAAAAACTCAAAAAAAAACTCCAAAAGTCAAAAAGACAGAAAAATGTGAGACGTGTGGAAAAAATAACCATACCAAAGACGTGTGTTGGTACAAAAATAAATTCTGCCAATCGTGCGGAAATAAAGGGCATAAATATTCGGTTTGCCGCAAGAAAAAGAAATTACAAGATGTAAGCCTGGTATTATCAGAAAAAAGAAATTTAGAACGGTAAAAATAGAAAGTACGTAGAATAATCATACAATTACTTTCCTATTGGATTCTGGTTCAGACATAAGCATCATTGATTGGAAGACCCAAATTATCTGAAACCAAAAAAACCGCTAGAGGGGTTTCAGGAAAGAAATTAAATTTTAAGGGAGAATTAAAGTGCGATATTTCGTTATGTGGCAAGACTGCAAAAACGAAAGTGTATGTAATCCAAGGGATTAATTCATGTCTTTTTGGAGTAGACTGGATAGTACTCTTTGATTTGTTTGAACTCCCGATTAACTTGTTTTGCAACGTTAATAAACAGTGCAGAAAAACAAAAAAGTATTAAAAATGAAAAATTCATGAATGAATTAAAAGAAGAATATCCCAGAGTTTTTTCTGAGGGATTGGGTTTATGTACTAAGACGGAATTCAAATTTGAACTCAAGGAAAATGTGAAACCAATTTTTAAACCTAAGAGAAACGTTCCTTTTTCCTCCTTAGACACAATTAATAAGGAATTGGAAAGGCTAGAAAAAATGAGAGTGATATCTAAGGTTGACCATGCGGATTGGGCCTCGCCCACAGTTTACGTTAAGAAGAAAAACGGAAAAATAAGAGTGTGCGCAGATTTTTCAACAGGGTTAAACGATTGCCTTAAAAATCACAGTTATCCACTACCTTCACCAGAAGATATTTTTTCCAAGTTGAATGGTGGTAAGATTTTTTCAAAAATCGACTTGTCTGACGCATACTTGCAGATTAAAGTGAGTGACGAATGCTCAAAATATTTGTGTATAAATACACATAAAGGTATTTATAAGCTAAATAGGCTTCCTTTCGGCTTAAAGGTCGCCCCAGCTTTGTTCCAACAGGTGATGGATACTATACTGGCAGGCCTGGAGTTTGGTACCGCCTATTTAGATGATATTCTAGTCAAAAGTAAGAATGTTCAAGAACATAAAACGCACATCAGAGCGATATTCAAAAGACTAGAAGATTTTTTCTTTAAATTAAGCCACGAGAAGTGTAAATTCTTCATGGAAAGAATTACATACCTCGGACAAGTAGATAGACAGTGAAGGCAGGAAACCGGACCCACAGAGAGCCGATGCAATTAAGAACATGCCTGCACCCGACACAGTTGCGAAACTACAATCGTTTCTGGGGTTGGCCCAATATTATGCAATCTACATACCTAAAATCTATGATTTAAGAGCCCCCCTTAACGAATTGTTGAAAAAAGACAAGAAATGGTTTTGGTCAAAAGATTGCGAGACGGCTTTTCAGAAAATAAAAAAAATGCCTACTCTCAGATCTCGCCTTAGCACATTATGATCCTGAGAAAGAGATCATCCTGGCAACTGACGCTTGAAGTTTGTACGGAGTGGGTGCTGCACTGCTACACAAATATGAAGATGGCACTACTAAACCGATCGCGCACGCGTCGAGGACTCTTCTTCCGGCTGAAAAAAATTATAACCAGATCGAGAAAGAGGCTTTGTCGATTGTGTTCAGGGTTAAAAAATACCATCGCTTTTTACATGGTAGATCATTTGTACTTCAAACGGACCATAAACCGTTACTTACAATATTTGGAGGTAAAAAAGGCATTCCTACGCATACAGCTAATCGTTTACAGCGATGGGGTGTAACCCTGCTTAATTACCATTTTAGAATGGAATACGTCAAATCTAAAGAACATGGGCATGCGGATGGACTCTCAAGGCTGATTCCAAAAAATGAAGAAATTTTTAGAAGAGACGGTTATAGCAGCATTAACTGAGGAAAAAGAAATATCAGGTCTCTTGTTGAATACAATCAGGGAATTGCCGGTAACTTTGGACCAAATAAAAAAAGAAGCGGAAAAAGATCACTATATTGTGAATTTAAAGAACCAGACGAGATTGAACAAAAGACAGAAAAAGGGAACTCAAATTTCACCTTTCTCAATTTGCGACAACACGTTGATGTACGCAGATAGAATTGTCATACCTCAATCTCTACATACAGATATGCTGAAAGAATTTCATACCGGTCATCCTGGAATGTCTCGGATGAAATCACTCAGGCGTGGTTACGTATACTGGACAGGAATGGACAAAGATATTGAAGGTTTTTTAAGACTATGTAGAGGCTGTCAATTGGCTGCAAGGGCACCTCCGGTCAAAGTGAATCCTTGGCCGAAAACGGATTTGCCGTGGGCACATCTACATATAGACTATGCTGGACCAATTAATGGGTACTATTATTTGATATTGGTGGACTCTATCGAAATGGCCTGAGGTAGTCAAGTGCAAGCATCCTACATCTAGGAACACCATCAGTGCATTGGATGACATTTTCAGTCGTTTCGGGGTTCCCAGGACATTGGTTAGCGACAGTGGTACGGCGTTCACAAGAATGGAGTTTAAGGATTTCTGTACTGCCTTAGACATTGAACACATAACTACACCAGCATGTCATCCCAGGTCGAACGGTCAAGCGGAGAAATTTGTTGACACTTTTAGTTTTAAACGTGCTTTACGTAAAAATCAAAGTATGGATACGGAAGAAAGAACTATTCAGAAGTTCTTAGCAATCTATAGGGTAACTCCTAATGAGAACAACGATGCGAAAATGTCACCGGCGGAAATTATGTTCGCAAGGAAAATTAGATCAATTTTCGATAGATTGTTACCCTATCAAAACAAAAAAGTAGCTAAGAAAGAGGAAAAAGTCAACATAAAAAAATACACTTCAGGAGACAAAGTTTTTTTTTAAATTTTCAAAGTGGAAAAAGCTATTGGATGGATGGCATAATTCAGAAAAGGATTGGTAAAGTGATCTACACGATTAAAAGTAAAAAATTGACGTGTAAAAGACACATCAATCAGATTAGACCACGATATGGTGAAGAAAGTGAAAAAAGCGAAGAAGAAATTCCGATGGAAGTGCTATGCGATACTTTTAACATGACACTACCCAATAGTGTATATGAACCTGTATCTCGTGGACCAGTCTTACGGGCTGAAAAGCGAAAATTATCTTCGCCAAAAAAAGGATCTAATTGTGACGACTAAAAGAAGGAGCACACGGGAAAGAAAACCAGTGGAGCGTTTTAGCCCGGATCCAAAAAGAAGACGACATTAGAAGCAGAAATTTTCAAAAGTGAGAATTTCAGCTTCGGGGGGAGGTGTTGTGATGATATAACCCAACTTCCCCATTCACGATAATGGACGGACTGGTTGCCGATTAAGTACGACCACAGCAGACAATCAAGGTGGGGACTTCGTTTGTTAACACCTATTGAGGTTAGGATACTCTCGACTCTGTCTCTGTACTTGTCACATATACATCCGATTATAAATCTATTATTGAAAACCTACACTCGGGTTACTTTGTTTATTATATCTTGCACGAGATATAACAATTATACTTATTTATTTATTTTATTTCATTTTATTTTTATTTACGTTTTTTGACTTTAATTTTACATAATATAGTAAAAAAAACTTTTCCATGTTTGCATTTTCAGTTGAGTTCTGATTGTTTATTCAGTAAGTAATGATCTGGGAAGGTAATCATAGCTATTTTCTCCTCCAGACAGAGTTTGCAGTTTTTGGATTTATTGTTGTAGGCTTATGCTGTTTTCCTTATTTTCCATAATAATTTTAGTCTAATTTGATTTTTGTTTTTAATTTCCCATACATATTTAGAAAGCATTGTGCTGTTCATCTATTTGTAAAGGATTTTTTGTGTGCAAAGTTTCTTTGTTTCCAGGGTCCTTCAGTTACTCCTATGCATATTTTTTCTTCATTATCTGCTGATTTTACATTAGCTTGATATATTACATTGTCCTGTAAACAATTTCCATTTAGAGGACATTTGTTCTTTGTTCTGCAGTTACACATGGATTTAATTGTGTGGGTGGTTTGTTAGTTGTTTTCTTGTGCTTATTATTATCTGCATCATATTCTCAGTGCAACTGTAGCTGATTTTGACTGTGTTTTTCTTGAATAGCTTGTTGAGAGTGCTTGATGAGTGAAGTGTTTGTGTAAGAGTTTAATGAATATTTTCCAATTTTTTAATGTTTTTGTTGTATGATGGGTTGAAACATATGATGTTTCTTTTCCACTTGGCTATTTTGTGCTGTGTATTGCCATGTTGCCAAAAATCAACTACTTTTTTGGACTGTTTCATAATCTTTTCTTCATTGAAGATGAGTAAAAAGCCAAGAAATATTATGAAACATTATATGGTTTGATTCCCCATACAACAAAAATGAAAAACAAACATAGGAAAAATATTCATTAAACTCATACAAAAACAGCAAGAACTCTCTGCAAGATATTCAACAAAAAACACAAGAAAAATCTGTCAGAGAGTTCATACTTTACTGTAATATGATTTCTTGAATATATGTGCTGGTAGATGAAAATAAATAAATACACTGTTTAATAAAGAAATGGAACATCTACTCAAATACGAGTATACACTAAAAATAAGACACATGTGCTCCCCCCATATATATATATATATATATATATATATATATACAGAAATATATTTTTAAGGTATGCGATATTTATGGTATAAAGTGCTCAATATCAGAGATAAAGCATATGTATAAGTAGCCTTATGATTGCATTTAGCATGACACAGTCTGTCACCTCTGAGTACTGACTTCAATGTTCACTTTTATATATATATATATATATATATATATATATATTATGAAAAATTGAATAAATCCAATAATTATTTTAATATATTTTTTATTTATATATTATTTTCATAGATAGAACTATTTAAATGTAAATGCTTAAAACAGTATTAATTACATTTACCAGTCTGAATGTCCAGGAAATTTTGTAGCAAATATGTGTCCTCTGAAAGGAATTGAACACGTATCCTACACAGACCCATCATTTGGCATGAGGTACTATACCATTTAGCTACAGAGGAAGTGTCTGGTTAATCAAGTCAAATGTCAGTGTACACATATTCTATGAAATTTTCCAGACATTCTGGCTGGTAAATGTAATTAACACTTCCGCTGTTAACTACGGAGATCTTCGTTTTTCTTATCTTGCTCCAGCTGGTTAAGTACGGAAACCTACGTTTTTTTGCATACCGTTGGTATGAGTGTCCCGTTGCACCATCTATCGTAAAATCACAAAGGACAGTGCTTCAAAAGATATCATGTGTATACCCATTACTGATCTGGTAAGTCATTCCCAAATATATTTATGAAAATGGAATGCTGTAAAACACACTGGTGCCAGTTTTCTGTGTAATAAAATATGTAGGTTGAAATTTGGCATCTTCTTTAAAAATGGCTGGCCGGATGGGGGCAGCACTGGACAAATGAGTAGCAGTGAAAGTGTTAATACTGTTTATTATAAACAGAGCATTTACTTAAATAACTGTATCTATAAAAATAATGTATAAACAGAAAATATATTAAAATATATGTATATATATGTATGTGCATGTGTGTGTGTGTGTGTATGTGTGCAAAACTTTTCACTGAGGACACAGATAAGATAGAGTATGCAAATACTACACTGGTCTTATACATATGTGATAATCCATATATAAATAATCCTCTCATTTTTTTGTAGATATTATTTTCCTTATACATATAATAGCTCTATTCTATTAGTAATGGTTACATTAATTCATGGCCACTGATAATCTTTTCTCTTCACATTTTTAAAGTACCACATGCATATTAGATGCCTAAACTTGTTAATAAAATTTCTTACCTAAAAATTTCAAAATTTGATGTTTAGTAATGAACTTTTTCTAATAGTAGAAATATTCATTATTTACATTATTGGGATTATTGTCTTCATCTTTGTTACCATATTTATTACAAGGACACATGGCACAGTGGATAAAGGCATTAGTTAGATCCAGTGACAAGACCCATAGAGTGTGAGTTCAATACCTGGAGAGGGGAATTAACTGATAACTGACATCCATTAAACATGGCATGTGGAACTAGAACAGTCTACCCCAGTGAGCAAAATAAAGGGTTATGTTCGACATTCCAACCACCTGAAGAAGGCTGGAGCATACAATGGCCGAAACGTTGTAATAAATATGGCGACAAAGATGAGGACAATAGTCTAAATAATGTACATAATAGCTCATCTCAGAAATATAGACAGATACAGTAGAAATATTAGGTAAAAATTAACTAAAGCTAAACAGGCAATTGGTGGAGTAGACTCAAAGCCAATGCAATGCAATCAGTAAAGACCAAGCCTTCCCTATGTATATCAGGTTCAAATGCAATTAGTACTAAAATAAAATCATGGTGTTGGCTTCTTATTTAATTTTCTCTTATTCCAGAATTTAACAAGATTGATTGATTCATTTTTTAAGATTATCAGCAACCTTGTAGGTTATTCAAATCCATAAAACATCTTTAGATAGGTTGAATTTTTTTTATGATAGTGATATAGTAATACAAGTTTTACTAATTAACCCATAGCTGAAGGTGAAGAAGAAGTGGATTCATACCTTTCTCAAGTGTATTTGCATGCAAGTGAATATAATGGATCTAATTGGAATTGGAACTTGGCTATCTGATTAACAATTCTGAGCCATTATCCATGACTCTACCAAGCTTATATCACTTAATATTTCCAAGTGGTTTCCCATCTAAGTACTGACCAAGCTCAATGTTGATGTAAAGCCATAAAACCTCTTAAGATTGTATGAATTTAATTATTATGATTTAGTCTTACTAATTAACCCATAACTAGGGACAGAGAAGTGGTGGATTCATATCTTCCCAAGGGTAATTGTGCACAAGTGAATATAACAAATCCAACTGGAATTGGAACTCAGGTCTCCAGTTAACAATTCTGAGCCATTATCCATTACCCATTACACCACCTGCACATCCAAGCTTACAGCCCCTGCTATTACCAAGTAGTCACTCATCTAGGTACTAACCAGGTTTGATGTTTCATTTTGGCGATTATACAGAAACCCGTGTTTCGATGTGATGTAGCTGTAGAATTTACTAAGTATTGACATATTTACTTAATAAAACTGCACAAACTACATAAATAGCTTGTAACAAAATAATAAATAAAATAAAAAAAAATGTAATAACCCCAGTCTATCTCTTACATTTGATTTACTATTTTAAAAGATTCAAGTGTTCTCTATTTTTGGTTTTTTATTTGTCAACCAAGAAAACCATTTGAATAATAAAAATAATTATATTTTTTTAATTTTTTGCTAATATGATCTAATGTATAACATGTCTACATCCATATTTTGACCTCCTGGGAAAAATACTGAAATATATCTAGAAATTGCAGAAGGTGACACATGAATTGTGTCACAAATATTATTTGATGCCAGCACTACTTAGCTGGGAATTGGGTTTCAATTTTTTCATTGTTTATAGATCTCAGTTCATGCCATCTGAGGAGACCTATTTTCTCATCAGGTGACAATCTGCAAAAATGAAAAAAGAAAGAAAGAAAGGAGAATATTCTTTTTCAAATGTTTTGCACATTGTTAATAGCAGTAAAGCCAAGTGTTATAAATTCCATGTAATTCACAATGAAAACTGATTTGTATACTAGAGCTCCTTCTTTTAAGGTATAGTTATTGCTAGGAGGGGGGGCATTGACTGGCTTATCAGGGATCTTGTTTCATCAGGACAATACTCCAACACACTTTCAATGGTTTCAATGGCTGCTGCATGTGTCTGTAACTTTGAACTAGTTGATGACCTTGATGAATGTTGATGAATTTTTTGACCAACAGCATGAAAGCTTTTTCACCAATGATGTCGAAGCAGTGCAACACTGATGTAAGAAGTGTGTGGATCACGAGGGAACTATGCTGAAAAAATAAATCTCATTTGGTCACATTCCATGAGAACATCTTGGTCAGCTTATCAGACGACTTTCATAGATAATCAAGAACTATTTCAAAATTGCAAAGAATGTATAATTCAGAAACCTAAATACCTTAAGGACTTTGTCTATTGAAATGAAAAATAAACTGAATAAAAGTAAATTACCCCTCTTAATTGTGTAAATAAATAAAAAAAAATCTTAAGAGAATGGGTGTACAAATTGTTGTATATTATCCTATTATAATTATTCTTGTCTCTCTCTTCTTTAGTTTGCATGACTGTTATGTCCTGTCAGTACCTAATAAATAATCGACTATTATATTTGATCCCATGGAAAGAGGGGAAAAGACATTATTTGATTTCAGTGAGAAAATGAAAGAAAGGAAGAAAGAAGGGAAGATAAAAGTGTTTAACATCTACTGCCAATATCTCATCAATAATGGACTATTCCATTTTGATTGCATGGAAAGACAAGAAAATGCTACTTAGTTTCAGTAAGAAAGAAAGAAAGAAAAAATAAAAACAGGCTTTAAACACTTCTTTCTTTCTTTCTTTCTTTCTTTAAGAAAGAAAGAAGTGTTTAAAGCCTGTTTCACTGAAATAGAAAAAGTTGTCAATTTCAAATCTTTTCATTTGTGCCCCCTTACTTCTTAAAATAATGACCAGCATGCATATTTGAAATTGAAATATTTTGTTGAAGTTGTTAAGCTGTTGAGTTGTTATTTAACAATATGATATGGGAATTTCTATGGATATTTTATCATAGAATTTGCTATGAGCTTATTCAATTGTTAACTTTAGAATTAAGATTCATCAGAATATTAAAATAAGAAAACTGTGAAATGTTCACAGGTCTTTCTTGTAAATCATAAATGCTGATAACAAAATGTCATCCACTTCCTGTGGAAGTTATGCCCCATAATTATTTTGGCTGTTGTTATAATTCTTTAGCAGTTCAAATATAATAATTGAAACATACACATGTATTCATTGTCATTCCATTGCCCACAGAATTCCTAACAAACCTTCTTGAGTGGATTTAAGATGGAGCAATAGTCGCTTCACCATCCACTGCATTGTGTGTACCTTCTGGAGGAAAGAAGGCTAAAGTTTAAACCCTAGACATATCTGAAGTAAGCCTTTAAGGTTGTTCGATTGATGACATATCATGTTATATTCTGGAGCTTCTGCAGCCAATACCAAAAGTATTGCTAGGCATTCTTTTAAACCATGCCACTGTTGTATCCTGTCAGCACTCCCAGATTTTTTTAAAAAGAACTGGAAGAAAAGCTTAACCAGCGACTGTTGTAAAACTGATTCTGGATATAAAAAGGTCTCAAAGCACCCAAAAGATATGTTTCTGTGGCCCAGATAACTAGGATCAAGTTGTAATCTGTCCCAGCAGCCATCAGCTGGCCCATGGATTCAGTCATCAGCAGCAGTTCCAGCCAGACATCATCATCTGCAGTTCCAGCTTGCCATTGGTCACTGCTCCAGCCATCTTTGCCAGCAGCAATGATATACGATAAACTGCACTTTTCATGATAACACTCTCCAGTGACTACAAAACTGTCCTTTTCAGGACAACACTTTACAGTGACTACAAAACTGTCTTTTTAGGACAACACTGTATAGTGACTACAAGAATGTCCTTTTCAGGACAACACTCTCCAGTGACTACAAAACTGTCCTTTTCAGGACAACACACTCCAGCAACTACTAAACTGTCCTTTTCAGGACGACACTTTACAGTGACTACAAAACTGTCTTTTTAGGACAACACTGTATAGTGACTACAAAACTGTCCTTTTCAGGACAACACTCTCCAGTGACTACAAAACTGTCCTTTTCTTAAATGAAAAAAAACAACTTATTTTTTTACTTAGTCTTTGTTTTTTGTTGTTGTTGTTGTCTTCCGTCATTCAATAGATGTTTGTGGATCAATATACCACCCACAACAACACTTAGAGGAGTCCAACATTTCCATACACCAGGTCAGCACTCTGGAGATGTACTGCTGCAAAAAATAAAATTAACATGAGAGGCAGAATTCAATGAAAGCATAAATTACAGTCATTTTACTGGTTGTTTCCAGTGAGCAAAAAAAAGAAGTGCTTATTGTATTTCACTGAGTTCACTGATCAGCTACTGCACATTTCAGTCAAAACAGCCACAATTTGCTTTTGTCTGCCTGCTTCTGATAGTGCTTTGAGTGCGAATTGCATCAAAAAGTAGACAACTATCACTGCACCATGTCAAAAAGAATAAAGCAGAACCTGTTACTGTAATAAAAAGACTACATGCTCTGGACTCTCAGATAATCAAGAGCTGATGTCATTGTATAATGATCTTTTCTCCTTAAAAGTTTCTTCAAAGCAAATTTCTCCTGTTTTTTTCGTTAGTATAAGATTAAAGTATTTTTCATGTTCTACCCTTGCTAACTTTCTCAATAAAAGTTTTGTTTTTGTCTCATCTTCCCAATCACTGCATTCTTCTCTGAAAATTTGCTCAAATCTTCTAAAATAAACAGTAAAGGTAATTCCATCATCTGAATTATATATGAATGCAGTTATGGCATCTACCACCCCCTTAGGAGTGAAAGAACTTGGGGAATTTTCCATTTTCTTTTGTATTATTTCAATTAACTTTTGTTGTTTCTGGATTTTCAACAACTTCTGTTGTTGCTGTTATTATATTTTTACCAATTGGGCTAATAATTCTTTCATATTTCAAGAATTATTGTTTTTCCTATCTTTCTCTTTCTTTTTCTCTTTTTTACACAGACCAAAGAAAAAAATAAAATCAACGTGTTTCTAATTTTTTGTTGTTCCTGTTATCATGTGTGCCAAAGCAAAAAGTACTTTTCCTACTCCATATGAGTTGTGATCCCTCATTGTCACTGTTAGAACTCACTCCTAATAGTTATAATATTATGTCTTGCTTAGGCTACTCACTGTGACATCATTAAAATTCTTCCCGACTGACTCCAATGGACTTCTCCTGACTCACTTTGAGTTCTTTATTTAAAGCATCTTTCCAAGTTCATTTGTGTTACTGGGGTGTTTTATGCATTCCACAACACAGACACACTTTGATTTCCAGAAGCTAATCAGATCCCTGGATCATTCTGGCTAAAAGTTTGGCCTTATCATCAGTGTGATCAGAAATCATGAACCAGAACATCAACAGAGATCCCAACATCAGCACTGGAGACTCATGTAATGAATATGCATACACTTGGGTTTTCCCTCACAGCAATATGATTGGTTGGTGTCAGCCATAAATACAGACTGATGTGGAGGTACAGGGAGACGCCTATTGACGACGCCTATTGCCTACCACTATGACGAGGACCAGCCCATTACGGTTACCTGCTAGATTGTCCTACCCGGTTACAGTAGCGAACAACCACTTTTCTACTTCAAACAAATATATCCCTTTCCGGGACATATCAGTTGGCGACGAGATACGATACGACCTCACAAGTTAAAACAAAAGAAAAAAATATACAGTTGACAACACTTACTAACGAAGAACATTAGAAAGACTTGTTCGACGCTTACAGAAAGTAAGTAAATTTTCCCTCATTTTTGTTTTAACGCTTATTAACGAGGAGCGTTAAAAAAGGGAAAAAAAAAAACAAAAAAACTTGTGCTACTATTACAGAAAGTAAGAAATTGCTCCCCCTCTTGTTTGGACTTAGAAAATTTTATTGTCCACATAAATTGGAGAAAAAAAAATTTCTTGTGGATACGTTGGCAGAATGGAACAAATAGCGGAATTAACTAAAATGCTACAAGTCACTTTACAACAACAATTCCAACAACAAAAACCACAAGAATTTATTCAGCAACAAGAAAGGTTTGAAAAGTTATTCAAACAACAGGCAAAAGACAATAAATCACTTTGGGAAGACGTATTATCTAGGACAACAAAAGAACCGGGTTCTAGATTTTTTCTGCTGAATGAATTTCAAATTCACTCTCTGAATTTAAATACGACCCTGACAGTGGTTCAACATTTCTGGCTTATTTTTGTAGTTTTGAAACAATATTTACGAAAAGATGCGAACAATGGTCCAACGAGGAAAAATCACTGTATTTTTGGAGAAGTTGGGAACAGAAGAAAATAAAAAATACGCGAAATTAATCCTCCCAAAGAAGCCAGAAGAAATTACATTCAGCGAAATAGTAGAAATTTTGTCGAAAATTTTCAATGAAAGAGATAGTCTGTTTCATACACGATACAAGTGTCTAAATATCGTAAAACAAGAAGATGATGATTTTGTCACGTATGCAGGTATGGTTAACGCACGGTGTGAGGCGTTTAAATTAAAGGAATTGTCAAGTGACATGTTCAAGTGTCTAATTTTTGTGCAGGGTCTAACGACACCGAAGGACAAAGAAATTAGATCAAGAATCCCCACTATATTGGAACAAGATCCGAAGATTACGCTACAAAAAATAACGGAAGAATGTCAGCGACTTATAAACATAAAAAAAGATAATACTCGGATTGAGGAGAAGAGCATTTCGCGAGTACAAACTGTGAGACAACAGAACTGGATACAAAATAAATAAAGAAAAATTATATGCAGTTCGTGTGGAGGACAGCATAGAAAGATGGATTGTTTCTTTAGGGATAAAATATGTTTTAATTGTGGGCGTGTAGAAGTTACCATTGTCGGGCAAAACAGAGAAAAGTAAAAGCAAAGTCGCAAACAAAGGTGAACGTAGTTTTGTCCAAAAACGAAATTGAAGAGGGTCAAAGAAAAAATACATCAATGTAAAAATAAATGGGCAGACCGTAAAATTATTACTCGATTCAGGAAGTGATATCTCGGTAATAACGAGCAAACATGGAAAAAAATCGGTTACCCACCGTTGACTAAAAACAGCCAAAATTGCCAGGGGAGTGTCAGGAAAAAGTCTTAATTTTAGAGGTGAATTAAAATGTAACATTGCGTTCATGGGAAAAATTCACAAATTGAAAATGTATGTGCTCCCTGGTTCAGTAAACCTCTTTGGTTTAGACTGGATCGTATTGTTTAATTTATGGGAATTACCGGTAAATTCTTTCTGTAACAAAGTTAACGTCACTGAGAAATATAAGACGAAGCAAACAGAAAGATTTATTACAGATTTGAAAGGCGAATTCCCTCGCGTCTTTTCAGAAGGACGAGGTCTGTGCACAAAAACAGAAGTCAACTTCAAGTTGAAAGAAAATGTTAAACCAATCTTTAAACCAAAGAGAAAAGTACCATTTTCGGCACTAGACACAATAAATGAGGAATTAGAAAGGTTGGCGAAAATTGGTGTAATTTCAAAAGTCTATGACTCGGATTGGGCGTCTCCAACCGTATATATAAAAAAGAAAAATCGAAAAATCAGATTGTGTGCTGACTTTTCGACAGGCTTAAATGATTGTGTGAAAGACCATGTGTACCCTCTACCGTCTACAGAGGATATATTCACTAAATTAAAGTAGAGTGTTTTCAAAGTTGGACTTGTCGGAGGCTTACCTTCAGGTTAAAGTCAGTGAAGAATGTTCGAAGTACCTGACAATAAACACGCATAAAGGGATTTTTAAACTAAATTGTCTTCCTTTTTGATTGAAGGTAGCTCCAAGCTTATTCCAGCGAATAATGGACACAATGTTGGCTGGTATGGAGTATGCAATCGCATATTTAAATGATATTTTGATTAAAAGTGAAAACGAGGCCCAACACAAAACGCATATTAGAGCGGTATTTCAGAGAATTGAGGAATACGGGTTCAAGCTGAGTGCTGAAAAATGCGAGTTCTTAAAGAAGATAAAATATTTAGGGCAGATCATTGACAGTAAAGGAATAAAATCGGATCCAGAAAGGGCTGATGCTATAAAAAAATATGCTAGCACCTGATAATGTGGCTAAACTCCGGGCCTTCTTGGGATTAGTAAGTTACTATAGCATTTATATTCCAAAAATGTATTATATGAGAGCTCTTTTAAATAATTTGATGAAAAAGGGCGCAAAGTGGATATGGTCGAAAAAATGCGAACAGGCTTTTAAAAAAAATAAAAAGCTATCTATTAGCAGACCTATCGTTAGCGCATTTCGATCCGAAGAGGAAAATCATTGTAGCAGCAGATGCCAGTAATGAGGGACTATGTGTGGTATTGCTTCATAAATTCGAGGACGGATTTACGAAATCAATAGCACATGCCTCGAGAACGTTACTGCCCGCGGAACGAAGTTACAGACAAATCGAAAAAGAGAGTTTAGCAATAATATACGCTGTAAAAAAATTCACAGGTTTCTATACGGAAGAGAATTTATTCTGCAAACAGACTACAAACCGCTGTTAACAATATTTGCTTTTAAAAAAAGGAATACCAACTCACACGGCAAATCGACTACAGCGTTGGGGGTGTAATTCTATTAAATTATAATTTCAAAATAAAATATGTGCCTTCAAAGAAGCTAGGTCACGCCGATGGGTTATATACGGAACCACTGGAAGAAACAGTAATAGCGGCGATAAGAGACGAAAGTGAATTGTCGGGTGTGTTATGCAACACTATTAGTTAGAGAACTACCGGTTACGCTAGAAGACGTGAAAAAAGCAGCGGTGAACGATGATTTCATTAAAAAAATATGAAAAAGCAAGTCTGGTTGAACGAGAGAACTAAAAAAGGAATGAATCTGTTACCTTTTTCAATCTGCGAACAGGTATTACTATACGCAGATCGAGTTGTAATGCCGGTTACTCTGCAAAAGAAAATTCTGAAAGAATTTCACACTGTCCATCCAGGGATTTCGAGAAGGAAATCTCTAATGAGAGGCTATACTTATTGGCCGAGGATGGACGAAGACATAGAAAATTTGGTGAAACAGTGCAGAGGTTGTCAACTGGCAGCAAGGGATCCACCGGTAAAGATTCAACCAAGGCCAAAGACAGATGTCCCATGGACTCGATTGCATATCGACTATGCAGGGCCCATAAATGGATCGTATTACCTGAACATTGTGGACAGTGGCCAGAAATTGTTAAGTGCAGACATCCGACTGCAACAAATACAATGAATGCACTTAATGAAATTTTTAGTCGCTTTGGACTCCCTAAAATTTTAGTCAGCGACAACGGAACGCAGTTTACGGGAAGAGAATTCAAGGAATTCTGTACATCATTGTCCATTGGTCACGTGACAATACCAGTATATCATCCAAGATCGAATGGACAGGCGGAAAAAACTCATAGACACCTTTAAAAGAGCGTTGAAGGAAAACCAAGGCGTGGACAGGAATGAAAGAAGTATTCAGAAATTTTTGGCAGTATATAGAATCAGGCCAAACCCAAATACGACGTCAGGGTTATCACCAGCAGAGTTAATGTTTGCGAGAAAATACGCTCTGTGTACGACAGGCTGTTGCCTAGTCCGGACGAAGAAAACTGCTAGAAAAGAAAACCAGATGACTAAAGAGTATAAGCCAGGTGACAAAGTTTTTTTCAAGAACTTTAGGGCTGGAAAAATGTATTGGGAAGAAGGAATGATAACCAAAAAAATTGGACAGGTTATATATGACATAAAATTTCGGTGCAAAAGACATTGGAATCAATTGAGACCCAGACACACTACAAAGGTCACGGAA
Source organism: Acanthosepion lycidas (assembly GCA_963932145.1). NCBI lineage: Eukaryota > Metazoa > Mollusca > Cephalopoda > Sepiida > Sepiidae > Acanthosepion > Acanthosepion lycidas. Next base: position 7,907,807 of record OZ010589.1, on the reverse strand, counting down.
AATACCGAAGAGATTCCAATGGAAATCCTGTATGACGCATTTGAAATTCCCGTTCCAGTAAGTCAACATTCGCCAATGGAGGTATCCCCGACCTCAAGGCCAGAGTACCAGTATGCCAAACGCTACCACTGGAAGGAGGATTGAGGCGAAAAAGACTTAGGAAAAAAATCAATCGATTAAGTCCAGACCCTAAAAAGAGAAAAATTGAAGCTAAATTTCACGGGAAAATTTAGCTCAGGGGGAGGTGATGTAATGAATTTGCATACATCTGGGTTCCCCCTCACAGTAATATGATTGGCTGGTGTCAGCCATAAATACAGATTGATTATACTTTTTAAAATAGTTTATAAGATGTAGAAAAAATTAATAAATTCATGTTCAAATTTATAGGGAAATTAACACTGAAGTTTTATTTAGCTTCAAACTACAATTTGCTTTTACATATTCAGTATAGTGAGATTTATAAACTGCTAAATTATTGTTTAATCCATGGTTTGGAACCAAATCAAAGAACACTAGAGGCAGATTCACAAGCTAATGGCAACAAATTACAAATGGTCCAGACTATGAGAGTTGATGAATTACTGATCACCTGATTAGTAAAATACAATCGGTACAGATGTAGAACATTACATAATTAAAAGCAGTAATTCTTTCAAACTTACATTTATCTATGAATGCTTGAACCTTTCTTTTGAAATTAATGATTCCATTCCTTATAAGGTTGCTTATTTGGGTAAGTTTTTTTTTTATTTTCTGATCTAAAAACCAAAAAGTTAAAGATAAAAAAATTATTTGAAATTTTCCATTTTTTTGACTTTACCCACTCTAATTTAAGCCCCAGCACTTACCACCAATAACGTTACATTCTTCTAAGCTGGAATTTGTCCTTCAGGCAAATATATTCTTTCATGACTCTAGCTAAGACTCCCTTCCTCCAAAGTTACTTATTATGTAATTGTCACTGGATATATGGTAACAATTATAGGAAAATAAAGACTATTTCATAAAACAGGAAACGGAGGTTATGAAAATTGTCACAAGACCTGTCCCATATTTTGTGCACATTTTTACAGTGCTTGGAAACCTGACAGAAGTCGTTTTAATAAATTATCAAAATATAAATAAGTTAATAAATAATGTTCTGACCGTTTTTAGTAAATAAATGATGCATCTTCAAATCAACAAAAGTTTTCATTGTTGTATGTATGTTTTGCCACACTGTCACAAATTTTAATCTAAGGATGTTGAAGATATTTATTAAATTTAGTCTGTCACATACAAACATGGGACACTCAGTGAAAATCAAACAAAAATTATAATTATTTCATATCACTCATCTTGCTTATGTAGAACAGTAGACAAGAGGAAGTGTTTTTGATCACATAATTAACTCAGCTGAGCTGAAACTCACAGTCACAATACAGTAGTGATTCTTTTATCTATCTATCTATCTATCTATCTATCTATCTATCTATATATATATATATATATATATATATATATATAGTGAAGGCATCCTACCGGTTTGCAAAAAATTTCTTTTATCTATCTATCTATCTATCTATATATATATATATATATATATATATATATATATATATATATATATATACAGTGAAGGCATCCTACCGGTTTGCAAAAAATTTCTTTTATCTATCTATCTATCTATCTATATATATATATATATATATATATATATATATATATACAGTGAAGGCATCCTACCGGTTTGCATGAACCAATAATTAAAATTATAGAAGATTAGTGAAATGGTTGTTGGATTATCTGAAAATAATCTTATATGTTAACAGCCAATATATGATAGTTAAAAAAGATAATTAAAACCATTGCTGTAAGTCCGGTGGAGGCTGAAAGAGGATTTTCTGTGTTGAACATAACTGATTCTGAAAAAGAAATTGTCTTGAAGTTAAAAATATTTCAAATCTTCTAGTCACATAAATTTGATAGGTCTTCCATTGGATCTTTAGGACTGCAGCGATTCAGTTGGAATGTGGCTAAGAAACTGTAATACAACTGTTGACACTAGAGTCAAAATGCATCAGACTTCTGAAGAGAAATACGATGAGATCAGAATTTCAAGATGGAAATATCTTATTAAGTAATATTTTCTATGAAATTATCAAAATAGTTTAATTCTTTTTAATACTATGAAGTGATTTGTTTCCATTGTCAGATTGAAAAGAAAATAAGCAGAATAGGTTCCAAAAGATTACCTGCCTTTATAGAAGAAATTTAGGATGCCGTTATATATGGGAGAATATGATATGTAAATTTCTGTATATCAGAACAATGTTAGGAAAATGATTGATAAAGTTGAACAAATTCTTTGTGTTGTGTTTTCCTTTAGGACTTTAAAGAACTGATTTTTTAGTTACTTAATATGCTTAATAACAAAATATTTAATAATATGATACTTAATACTAAAATTGATAAAAGCAAAAAATGATAAGGAAACTGAGTGAAATTGACTTGACTACATACCCAGGCATGTCTAAAAAAATAAATAAATAAAATTAAAATTTTTTATTTAATTTCTGAAATTCTTTAATTTAAAACTTAAAAGTTTTGGAAAGCTAACAACATTTCACTTCTGTTTATAAACACTGTAATTCTCCAGGTATAATACATATTTCTTTTTTGTAAAAAATAATAAGCAAAATTAGATGTGTGTATTATGCACAGCTACAAAATAATCTTTAAAAAATTGCCATTTCATAGGTCGATTTCAGTTGCAAAATGACTTCTTCCCACAAGCATACAACAATTTGACACTAACATTTGGCAAACCTTTTAAGGATGTCAAATACAATCTTATGCACCTAACAAATGTAAAATAAAATAAGAATTACCATAAAACTCAATTAGAATAATATTATTCTGTTTAAAACCATTTTTTTAAAAATTACGGTAGGAAATGCTGGCCATAATGAAATTGGAGAGGTACAATTTATAGGGTTTGATTACCAAACAAGGGTTGCATATTATGCATGAGTAGAAGCCTTTTCCCACACTTTCAGCACAATTTTATGGGTGTGTATTATAGATGAAGGCATATTATACATGGGGAATTATGGTACATGTCACAAAATAAAATCTTTATATTTTGACTTACATTTACAGAGGATGAAATCTGTCGACAAAGATATGTTTTCCTTTAGTCTTTATTCATAAAGTTATTTTACAGATATTTTTAGTTCTATTTGAATTTTTACACTTTCTCTCTCTCTCACACACACACACACACACATCACATATATATATTTGTTCATATATATATATATAATATATATATATATATGGTGGCTTCCCACTTACTGTATGAGAACAGCTGTCAAGTGGACTGTAGCATTGTATATAATTTTTGTATCACTGTCACAGATTTTGATCAAGTGCTGCTGAAAATATTTATTAAACTTTATCACATGGTCACAAATTAGTGAAGATCGAACAAAAACTATAACAATTATTCCATGTCATTTATCTGTCTTATGTGAAGTAGTAATAGGAATTATGTTTGATCTCATGATTAGTGTATATTAACTCAGGTCAGCTGGCACAAGGCCATGTGGCCTTCAGTTAGGACTGAACTACTATGAGTATGGTAATAATCTATGAGACTCAGGGCCAGAAGCCCCAATCCAGGGCTGTGTCCAATTGGAGGTCCCAGGCAGATCTTTGTGTCCCTCACTATCTTATCAACATTTGCTTTTTTTCTATTTACATTACAAATTAAACTAAGTACAATTGACTATTAAAGGATGAAAAAATTTTGTGGATTTTGACATTGTTCTGCTTTTTTTTTTTGGTTTGTGTCCAAATCTGTTAATTCGTTTTGTTAGGGTAAGTCTCAAAAACATAGGATATAAAAGTCACTATTTTTTTTATCCATAATGCTGAATGTGTTAAATTATTCAACTTTTTAACAAGAAAAATCTCAAATTGATGTCAAAAATTGTCACAAAACATTGTTGATTTATTTGATGGAATGATCTATTATGACATGTCTCTAATTATTTAAGATGGAATCATCTATTATGCCATGTCTCTAATTATTTAAGATGGAATCATCTATTATGCCATGTCTCTAATTATTTAAGATGGAATCATCTATTATGACATGTCTCTAATTATTTAAGATGGAATGATCTATTATGACATGTCTCTAATTATTTAAGATGGAATCATCTATTATGCCATGTCCCTAATTATTTAAGATGGAATGATCTATTATGCCAGGTCTCTAATTATTTAAGATGGAATCATCTATTATGCCATGTCTCTAATTATTTAAGATGGAATGATCTATTATGCCAGGTCTCTAATTATTTAAGATGGAATCATCTATTATGACATGTCTCTAATTATTTAAGATGGAATCATCTATTATGCCATGTCTCTAATTATTTAAGATGGAATCATCTATTATGCCATGTCTCTAATTATTTAAGATGGAATCATCTATTATGACATGTCTCTAATTATTTAAGATGGAATCATCTATTATGACATGTCACTAATTTGTATTGACATACATTGTATTTCCTTTGAATTTTTCTATTTAAATTGTTTACTTGTGTTGGATATGATACATCATTGTACATAATTAAGTTACAATAAAATTTATATTTTATATGAATACTACGATATGAAAATTGTGATGTAGTAGAGTTGTAGGGCTCCATATTATAGATTGGGGTGGGTATTATAGATTCAGAGGTGGGGCTGAATAAACATTTACACTGGCCCTGAAGAGACTTTCCTGTTCATCAATAGTCCATGGTGAAACACTCTTAAAAACTATGGTATTATAAATATTTTGATTAAACTGAATTTTGTCTAGTACAAAATAACAAGTTTAATGCACTTAAAAATGATAAATATTATTTCGTGTTTAAAGTTGCCATATGAGAACATTAAAAAAAAGGTAATTCTTCAAGACAATTTGAACCTTCCTAGCAAACACTTTAGCAATATGCACTCTTGAAGTAGTTATTATAATTATTTTTGCATGCTACCTTAACATTCACATATATAAATAACAATGTGTATTCACACAAAAGCACACAACACACACACACACACATATAATATATATATATATATATATATATATATATATATATAAATTTATTACAAAAAATTTAAAACCTCTAACCTTATAGTTAAAAATAATAATTCACCTCTTAGAATAAAATTAAATAGTACAAATATTATTTACAAATTTAAATGTCCATTAAGGAATTGTATTCCTGATCAATCAAAATTCGTAAATAATTATATAGGTCACACTACAACATGTTTAACATGAAGACTCACTCTACACCTTTCTGACCATAGCTCAATTGGGTCTCATTTAAATACCCATGGAGACCTACCTGACCCTATTTGTAACATACTTGTTGACAACACAAATATAATAGTGTCATCTACATTAAAAAAAAAATAAATAAAAATAATGGAAGCTTTATTAATAAAAACAAAAAAACAACACTTAATAATATCAACTATGAACATGGACACAATATCTTGACCATGTTTGAAAACGAAAGCATTATATAAATACAAACATGCAACAAACAATTTCTCGTTAACAGTTAATATATTTCAACTTTGAAAATGGCTAAATGTATAGCCGAAAGCATCCAGATAAAAATAACAATTGAACAGTTTTATATAATTTATCATCTGAAAAGAAAACATTATACATTAATACTAAAATTTACCCAATACAAGCCTCGAGAGCCACTCAAAGTTTGTTAAAATAATAATGAAGTGGCGTACTGAGTCTACTACCTGACTCAGAGATTGAACTCACAATTAAAATGCAGCCAAATTCATGAACCAGTGCTTTAGTACAGAGTCAAACTGTGGCAACAAAGGTAATAATAATTGAGCAGTACTAAAAGAGAACAAGATGACATATTCCTAGACAGCATCAGTGGAATGAGAACAATCTACTCCTATAGATTAAATAAAGTGTTCAATTCAAAATTCACTGAGTAACCTAAATTGAGAGTCACCTGCAGAATGCCAGAGTGCCCAGTGGCCAAAACATTGCAATAATAACAACAAAGATGAAGACACTAGTCCAAGCGAAAATAATGTAAATATTGATAACCCTTCATTCTAGAAATTGGCAAAAATACTGATTAACTTTTCAATAAATTCAGTTGCATACAAAAAGGAATTTATCTTCTATTTAAAAATGACAGCTTATTTTCCAAATTCTCTCTCTCTCTCTCTCTCTCTCTCTCTATATATATATATATATATATATATATATATATATATATATATATATAGTTTATGCAAAACTAGGTAATCCGCATGGGTAGACCCAAGGAGGATGATATCCGGAGAGCTTACTGTAAAATTCAGAGCAGATATGTTTGAATAAAAACAGACCACTTTAAGGTTCCATGTAATAAGTTATTTCACCACAACACTTTTAACAGGGCTCTGGATCATCAGACTTTACTTCCAAAGGTTGAAATGAAAAATGAAAAGAAATTCACACATTTATGACAGACCTCATCAAGCATATGTAAAATTAATGAAGTGAGGAAGTGAGGTGGGATAGAAGATATGAGTGGGTTAAATGTACCATTTCAATTCCTTATTTTTAACCCCACTGTGTTTCGGCTAGACATTGCTTAAATTTAATGCGTCTTGTCTCTAGATATTGATGGGTAAGGGGTGAAGACCGACATTAAAGGAAGAAGCTACAGCAACCCTAATAAATTACATTCCACGAGGACAGGTTTCATTCAAATTCTTAGACGCTGTTAATTCGCGTTACTTTAAAGGGCATATTTGGGAGGTTAAGGTTTGATATAGATCTAAACGTCTAAACAATCTACAAAGAAATTAATTTGAAGTTCAGTGGAGTTTTGGGTATTTTCTATGAAACAGTCAATTGGAAAAACTCATAGACAGTACATTGAAAGAGTAATCCATTTTATATTTAGTAATCTTTTTTATTCTTCTAAACTTTTATCTTATTGCTTGTTAGGTTGACATGTATTCGTTTGATTTTTGTTCATTAAATAAACTCGTGATTGTTTTAGGTACCCAATTATCAATGGTTATTCCAATTTAAATAATTCTATCATCAACAATGGGGTAGTATATTTCAATTTGAATTAAATTACCAATTTAAACTTTACCTCCGTGCTATCCAAAAGTCACCTCCAATTGGAGAATATTAGAGGACAGATTTGGATGAAATGTCACTAGGAGAAAATTAGGTCCTTCTTTTACAATCTTTTATATATCCATACTCATATACAATTCTACACATGTTCTAAACCCCTATCTATATCCACATACCTATATCTCACTATATACATATGAGTTCTTATATACACCTGCATACACATCCACACCAAAAACTATATGTATATTCCCATATTTACACATATACACCTGCAGAGAAACACATACCCACATATCTACATACATATCTCCACATACACTTATACTTACATATATACATATATACACATAAAAACACCTGCATATCCATATACATCCATGTACATACGCACATATACATTTACACACATATATGTATACACATATACACATACACACACATATGCATACATACATACACACATACATATACATACACACACATACATGCATATATATACATAATATGCAGCATATCTACATACACATATGCGTTAATCTGCACATACACATATATACAAACGTACATGTCTCTATCCTCATGTCCACCCATACACCCACTTATGCCTGCGTTCGAAGACTATATCAGTATTTAATTACATTATCCATATCTTTACACATATATTATTACCCGCTCTTTCATATCTATGGCAAAACATATGGGTACTCATCTAATTGTACACCTCCACACTCACATAAAAAAATAAAATAAAAAATAAAACCCAGGTATGCCTCTTTTTTCATATCAAAACATATACATGTACATATCAACAGGTGCATCAGTGTTCAAGTACATTACCATAGTTGTATACATATAGTCATGTGTTGGTGTTCATGCGTGCATAGTAATATTTCTAAAAACAAAGGGAACAAAAATCACTCAATATTGTTCTCTCTATATAGTTATTTCTCAATGTATTTGCTTAGGTTTAGGTTGTTTTTGTACCGGCATTTAAAGACTAGTTCATTGTGTCTATTTAGTAATATGTCTGGATCTTTATGTTTGATTATGAAGATTTTCTCCTTTATGCATACGTGTGAATTTCTTTTCATTTTTCATTTCAACCTTTGGAAGTAAATTCTGATGATCCAGAGCCCTGTTAAGGGGGTTGTGGTGAAATCACTTATTACATGGAACCTTAAAGTGGTCTGTTTTTATTCAAACAAATATATATATATATATATATATATATAAAAATTATATAGATGTTTCACACTGATCAATGCTACAGAAAGTTTACACGCCTGATGATTGGTGCATACATGAAACTTTAAGTATCATCAAGTATTGAGGAACAACTATAACATTCTTTTTAATATATATCTTAACTCTGTTATTTTATATCAAGCACAGTTTTTTAACACCCAACACTGATTGTACACTATATATATATATATATATATATATATATATATATATATATATATATATATATAATGCCAAAATTGCCCAAATCATGTAATAACATGGGATAATTGTCCATCCCACAAAATGTTTAATATCTAAAAAATCACTAAACAAATTGAATTTCATTTTCAGATAAGACATTAACCATCTTGGCACCATTTGTCATAAGAATCACTGAAAAACTGTTTGTGTTATCAGCAAGAAAGAGAACACATTAAAATCATTTTGTGTCAGCCCCAATGTCTTCCCAACTGAGCAATGGTGAGAGGAAAAGATCATTCAGGCATTCAGTAATGGTACTAACATTCATACTTTGGTTTCCATTTTCAAAGTTCATTCAAGAACCATCAAGAGAATGGTGAATAAGCTTAAAAAGAGGGAACGGTAGAGAGGAAAACTGCATTAGGAGGTTAATTCAGCAAGAGGGATCATCATTTCAACTTAGAGCTAAATACATTCTGATTGTTCAAAGTAGAGTCCAATAGTGTTATAAAAGCCTTGGAGAATTCCAGTAAGATATCTTTAATCATTTCTATGATACAACAGTTCAAAACTTAATCTAACAACTGGACAATTTTGCTGTTACACCAGCTATATATGATAAAAAATATAGTTTTAAGGTATGCTATATTTATGGGTTAAAGTGTCCAATATCAGAGATAGAGTATATGTAAATATAAAAGTGGACATTGAAGTCAATATCTAGGGGAAACAGTCTGTTTCAATCATCAGGCCATGTGCATTACTTGACTATTTATATATACTGGTGAGTGATGCATTATGGGTAGGCATATGGTATTATTCTAACAGTTATTTGGGTGGTAACGATTATGTTTCAAATTATTTTAGGGGCTCTTGAGTGGAAATGATTTTGTGGCTGTTTTATATATCGTCCGTTAACATTTTTATAATTTATTCTTTTATTGTTGGTTGTTATTATTACATTTACTTATATTTATGTATATTTGAGTAGCCGTTCCATTTATTTTAAGCAGCATTTATTTTGTCTACTGGCCTGTGTACTGAAGAAAACTTAATAAAGAAAATATAGCAAGATTCAAACCTGTATCCCACTTTGCAGGATTAACGACCGTCTGATCCAGTGTGCTTCTACCACTTGGCTATGAAGACTTTAACAATAAAGCAAGGTCCTATTTTGCCTCAAAGACACATTCAATCACTCAGATTTTCTTGAAATAGATCTATTCTCAGTTTCAAATCCAAAATGTAAACAAAGTCATTTCTAAATAATTAATGGAATTTATCTTTTAATCTAACATTTTTATTACTTCAAATTTTATTTTTAGTAGATATGCATATTTAAGTAGATATTCCATTTATTTTAAACAGTATTTCATCTACTAGCATGCGTACATGAGAAAACTTAATAAAGAAAATATAGTTTATATTTTGGCAGCATGTTTTTATTTTCAATGAAGAGGGGGGGGAGATATTAGAGGAGAACCTATGGCAAAGTGGAAAAAAACATTTTATGCAACTTCATTAGGAATTTATCAGACTAGAGTGATGTTTAGGTTGATGTCATTACACATGAGCATGAAGAAGAGAAGACACTGAAATTTGAAATTAATTTTTTTAAATTTGTTTTATTTTTTATTTTAAGTATGTGTTTTGGATATATTTTCCAGATTATTAAATGGACTTTCTTTTTCTTTTTGTTTATGTTTTTATCACTTTTTTTTATTAAATATTCAACATTATTCTAATCGATCTTTCTTTTCCCCATTCTTATAGATTTTTCTAACATTGTTCTTGATATATAAAAACTTATTTTTCCTTCATATATATATATATATATATATATATATATATATATATATATATATATGTATGTATATATATATATATATATATATATATGTGTGTGTATGTGTGTGTGTGTATGTGTGTGCGTGCATTATACATCACTTTCCACAGATACTATTATCTGATCCTAAGTAGAAAGGCTAATCTACATGTAATTAATTATATCATTTTAATTGTCACTAATTAATATATATACACTAATTAATATTAATATTAATATTAATTAGTGTATACACCTACTCTAGATGTCATGATCTAAATGATCAACATATCCTGGGAAACTACAAATATGATGTCAAATGTATCCATAACAATTATGTCCATTGTGGATCATAGCAGTCACCAGGATGTTTGTTACATGATGAACTCCGAGATTGTTTACTAATCTTAGCTTTGTGTCAAATAAAGCTAAGCATAGTAAACTATCTCAGAGTTGATCATATCCTGTGTGGGAAAATTTCTAGTGAGGAATTTCAGATTCTTTAAAATTCAGCAATCAAAATCTTGGCCTTTTATTATTACTTTGGTAAAAATGATTTTTAGATTAAGAACATTTTTCTCAGCATTCAGTGTCTCTTATTCATTGTTATAAAGAAAATATTAAAAACAAGACAGATTTTAATAAGAAAAATACAAACCACAAATATTAACTTATTTTCCTTCATAGTAGCAAATGGGAAGTGTGTCTGTCCACATGATTTGTTCATCTGAGTCAAATGCTAGACTATATTTATGGGACACTCGTATATGCCAGGCATTTTACTAAACATAACGCCACAAGTGTGTAGAACACAGTGAGGATCTAACTCAAAGGAAGTGCAAGCTAATCTTTGAAATTAGCGTCCTAATCATTGTGCAAAGGTAGGTGTAGGAAAATTAAATTAAATCAATAAATAAAATAAAAAAATGAATAAAAAAGAAAGAAAAAGAAATATATTTTCCCATGATGCTAATAATAAAAGAACCAGGAATTTTATTACCCCACTTGGCTTCACTGAATGCCTATTAGGTGGTACTGTTTATGTAACATTTCCTTCTCTTCCTCCTTTTTTCTCTCCCTTATTCCAAGATGTAACACCATATAGAAATTATGTTCTCACTGGGTATGTTTCATTTCCCCAGTCAACTTAACTCTTTTTACTTTTCAATACATAGCATTCACACATCTTCCAAAACCTCCACCTGAGGTAAATCAACCTTTTTTTGGCCGTTCCAACTCAGTACAAGGCTGACTTAGGGTCATGGTTGAGCTTAAGTCAGCCTTGTGCTGAGTTTGTACTTATTTCATCAGTAGTTACAAACCATTATAATTACTGATGAAATAAGTACAAACTTTCTTTGTTCATTCCAACTCAGTATAAGGATGAGAAGATAGACTATTAGAATGATGCTTATCCTTACTTACTGTCACTTACATTAACTTCTAGACAAAAAAGAAAAACAAACATACCCAATGGACATTGGTAAATTTGTTTCACTACATTTTATATAAAAAAAGAGAATAAATGATTCATAGTAAACACCCAAGTTTTTGTATGATTCTTCTTTAAGTCTTTATATATGAACATGCAATCACCCACAATATACGCAAACACACACCCACCTACAATATATGCAAACATGCAACCTTTAACTTCCATATATGCATTCAGTTCAAATTCTATTATTTAAAAATGTCTAGAAAATAAAAATCAAACCAATTTTAATAAATGTGTTGATGACGTGTTGTTGATACTGAAGCTTCTAGAGTTTTTTCTCTAAAAGAATCATCATCTGTTGTAAGAGATTTATTTTTAACATTTATTGGAATAATCCAGAACATTTGCTAGGAACAAACTGCCTGCATACTGCTAGAAAATGAATTGAGTAAGTACAGAAGTTAAAGGAAAGGGATGTAAGAAAAAGATGTCTCTTCTCACTGAATTTATTTAAACTAAATAGTGAGACAATCATTAGATTTGGATTCATTTCTATGGTTTATCAAACTTTTGTGGGTTATTTAAAACCAAAACATATTTTTTTGCATTGTATTAGGTTGGTGCAAAAATAATGACGTAATAATGTCGTTTTTTGACGTACTTTTTAACGTCAAAAAACGACATTATTACGTCATTATTTTTGCACCAACCTAATACTTTTTTTTGAGTGAATATTGCATTAACTATTTTTTGAAGACACCATGATTTTTCAGAAACAAGTCCTACTTTTTAACCCATAGCTGGGGGAGAATAGATGGATTCATACCTTTCACAAGGGTAATTGCACAAGTGAATGTAACAGACTCAATAGGATTTTGAGCTTGGCTCTCCGATTTCTCATTCCCAACTGCTGCAATCCTAAAAGAACTAAAAGTCTTACCTGTATTTATTATTGGTGAGTACAATCTTAACAACATAAAATATGCAGGTGACACCATGTTGATGGCCAATACAGAAAGAAAAAATTATGAACTGCTATTCAAGGTAGTAAAGGAAAGCAAGAAGAAAGGACTAACCATCAACTGTAAGAAGACAGAGTGTATGTTCAACAACAAGATGGACAGCCCAAGATTGGAGATTTGACACTCAAAGGACACATTGAAGAGAGAGGCAGGGGGAAATACTGAATAACCTAATCAATGAACTTGGGTCAATTGATGACAGAACAGACATGGAGAAGGACAATGAGGAAACAGAGTTACAAGAAAGTTGTGAAGAGCCATAATCACCCATGTCCTGAAGGACACAGCTTGTTAAAATTTGATGTCATATTATAATCTATTTTCTGCAGGTAGAAATGCACGTTTTGCTTTCCTTATCTACTTGGTTAAGTTTGGTTACTTGGTAAGTGGTCACACATAGACAGTGTGATATCAAAAGAGGAAATGAGTAATAATTCGAAAGAAAAATTTGAAATGAATCAACGTTCTATTAATATTAAAAGACACCAGTAAAGAAACATACACATATTTATAAAAGTATTTTTTGATATTGTTAAGTAAGCAAATATATTTTTACAGTGCGGATTTCTTTTCATAAAAGAAATTAATATCAATCGACTGAAATAGAAATTTATATACAATTTACAAAATGCTTGTAAAATCAAGAAAATTACTGAACATTTTAATCTGAAGAAGCAGAGACATGTTTAAAATTAATATTAGAAAAATTTGGTGCAAATTAAATAAGATGAAAATTGCGTACAAAATATTTAAATTTCAGCATAAAATAACCCATAGAGATTGATATGCTGCTAAATAAAAAAAAACAATCAAACCAAACCAGACCAAACCAAAAGCACGCACATACACACACACACACACATATAGTTTACAAAGTGCCCAATATCTGAGACAGAGTATTTGTAGATAGATGTAAACAGTGTGGACACAGAAATAAACATTGTTTGGTGACTGTCAGTTTCAAGTCTTAAGTGATCATCACACCATATATATGACATTACTCTTTGTGTAGACTTCATATATACATGACTGGAGGATTAAATGAAATAAGTGACAGGGGAAACTTGCCCTTCCCAGTTCTTTTGTTTAGAGATAACGTTTTTGATTATTCAGAAATTATAACTTTGAACTTATTTAATTGCTTTATATATATATATATATATATATATATATATATATATATACTGAAAAAATATATCACCAAAACACTTGTCAGGTGGTGAATGTTTCTGTTCCAGCAGATGGCAGCATAGATTTGAAAGACATTAAGAAACTTCAAAAAATATCTTAACAGAATCTTAAGAGAAAAGAAAACTGTAGAATTTAAAATGGACAGTTGTACCGATCATTACTCCCACAAGTCCTGAAAAATTTAGCAAAAGAATTATAAGAACTGAAGATCTGAGAGAGAATAAGGAATAAATCCAGGGGTCAGCAACCTAACTATGTGCTGACTTAGGGTTTTAAAATCATTTAGTGTGCCAACATCATACATATTTTTATACAAGTCAAGGTCAATATGCCTGTTCTACAATCTGTTTTATATAGTAATATATAGTATATATATTTTAGTATATATTAAAATTGAAACACCTAAATATCTATGTGTTGTAGTAGTTATTGGTTCGGACTTTGTGATGTTATTTATGGTTGCACGCCAATGGAAATTGTTTGGCATGCTATGTGTGGCATGCATACTGTAGGTTGCCAACCCCTGGTGTAGGTACTCTTAAGTGGACAGCTTTTTGATTAGCTTTTATTAAAGAGAATGGCTGATAAATTTAAAAGATGAAACAATAAAATGAAATTACCAATAAAAATAAGGTAATCTGTTCTAAAAGTAGTCCCTATTTGTCATTTTATTATGAAAACGAAGACCAAGGTAAATAACAGGTCAACTTCTTTAATGCCAGGTAATTTTGGCAAACAGTGTATGGTGTCACCAATAGGATGTTTAAGTCACTTAGATGAACCAGAATTTGTTAAGACTTGGATATGGGGTTTTGCAGCCCAAGCTAGGGCTAAAAATTGATTGATAAGAAGTCAAGAGAAGGAGAAAATGAAATGACTGACCTCTTTCTAGCTTTGGTAGGTTATGAAACTATAATGAAAATTTCTGTTATGGCATATTCCAAACAATTGGAGAACTTGAATATTGATCATGTGTCATAGAACAAAATACAACATAGAAAAAATTACTTTTGCTTGCAAAGTGACAGTTGGCTTCGAGAAATAAAAAGAGATTCAAATGAAATGATGGACATGCAACACTTAGAATTCTGAGACAGTGATTTGAAAAAGGAATTAGCAAGAATGGGATCATCAATAAGATGTTGACCAAACACTGAAAACAAAAATCTTTTGGGTATGTGTCAATGTTGTAGTATGATATTGTATGATTACTTGTATAATATGGTATGATATTGTAGTTTTGTAGTATACACTCATATTATGGTGAGCCAAAATGTAAAAAGTAAACATGAAAATTAAATTATTAACAAAATGAATAAAAATTAAAATAAGGCATTTGCTTTCCATAAAACCCCATATCTCTTTTTCTCTCTCTCTTTCTACCCTTCTGTCTATATGCTTATCTCTCAACTAATTAGAAGACAACCCCCAAATAAAAAAAGAGGAAGAAGAAAAAACTGTACAACTGCTGTGAAACATAAGTTTGCTGATCCAGGGTATAGGTATTGTGATTAGAAATCTACCAAAATAAGAGAGGCTCCATGCATAACTCCCAATATAAAAAAAGAAAGGATTGCTGGAAAAAAATAAAAGAATTTTGACCACTCAAATGAACAAAGAGACTTTTGATATTCATTCCAATAGTCTGAAACTTTTCTTCTTTATGTTTTAGGTCCCCTCAGGATGTAGGCAATCATGGCTCTCCACAACTTTTTGTCCCTTGTAAATTTTGTCTTTCTGTTATTTTGTTTAAACCCTGTTCCACCATCCATTTACTCAAGCTAAGTATGTTATGCGTTGTCTTCCTCTGTCTCTCTTTCCGTCAGTCTGTCCCATGAGTATCAGATTTTCCAAGCCCTCTTTCCTTATTATGTACCCTAGAAACCTCAACTGTCTCTTCCTGATGTTAAGTATAAGTATCCTTTTTGTTTCCATTTTCTTTTTGTCAATGCTCACATGATCAAACCATGGTATATTCAGCATTCTTTACTAGAATGACATTTCTGCTTCGTCAAGTCTCTTTTTCATTGTCCAGCACTCACTGCCATAGAGCAGGACAGATATCATGTAGCAGTTTAGTACTCTTTTCCTTGTTTCTGGCCATTTTTTTCTATTTCTTAGTACATTGGTTAGCTTTTGGAATGCATCTTTGGCAATCCCAATACGCCATTGTCTTTCAATGACATACTTTCCATCCACTGTTAAAATAATTCCCTGATTCCAACACTTGTTTGATTTTTGTTTCTCTGATTTGCAATTCACATTTAATGCTCATCCTTTTGCTAACAACAATGCATTTTGTCTTCTTGGATTGATGTTTAATCTTTTATTTTCACTTTCCTTCAAGACCTTCTGTAGGAGTTGTTGTAGTTTTCTTTCTGTGTCTTTTATCAACACTGTGTCATCGGCATATCTTATGTTGTTAATATTGTGGCTGCCAATAATAAATCCTTGTAGGACTTCTAGTTCTCTCAGGATCGCCTTGCTGTATAGGTTGAATAAGTTATATAAAGAGACAGACAATAACAGAGATGAGTCTGTCAGTGAAACCAGCCAACCATGTTGCATGAAGAAACTAAGCAGTCATCTGCTTAAGATATTTTTCTGTCCTTTATGAGGACTGAACAAATACAGCATTTGGTGTCCGCAACATGTTTCCAAGTAACCAAACTGCTGACTACTACCAAAGTCTAACTCATAAACTGTCAACTACCCAGCTGAATGAACTTTTGCCAAGCCGAATTACAAAGGAATTGCTTCAAATCAAAGTCAAATAAATAAACATATATTATTTGTATTATGATAGGTATTCTCTCTGACAGATGTAGTCTCATCAAGAGAAGGTAACTCTCCCGTAGGTACTGCGATATTGAATTTTATACAGTACCTCATTTACATATCACTACACCTCTCTGAACCTAAGAGGCTTTATACCTTTAGTTGATCTTTGACTTCTACAAACTACCCTGGTAGATAATCCATCTCTTAGAGTGATTCTTTTATGGGAGATCTAGGTCTTAACTGGTTTTCCTGATTTGAATCATCATGATATCTCTGGTCACTTTCATCCACAGATTGTTCCTCACTACTACTGGATACCCTCATTCCTTCTTTCCTCTCCTGTTCTTCACTTTCATATCTCTGGTGGTCTTCCTGATCATACTCAATATTGGATTCATTTATCCTTTCTTGCATTGTCTTTTCTTCTGCTTCCTCTTCTCCTAATCCATAACTTCATGCTTTCTTGTAGTTCTAAATTGGTCTTCATGAACCAGTATACCCTGGCCCTTCTTTGTTAACACAGCTGTTCTAAATTCCTTTTGCACCACAAAATTCACCTTTTCAGGACTTCAATCCTTGTCCTTTCTGTACCACCCACTTTCATTCGTTGCAAATGACATGATAATCAGAGCTCTTATTTTTCTTCCCATCATTGTAGATGGGCTTCGTCTTCTGCCTGCACGCAGAATAGTTCTATAACTTAGGAGTAGTCTGGGTAAATAACTCTCTCCATCACAATCCACTGGGAGAATAATTTTAATCCCAGTTTTATCATTTGAAACATTGTCTCTGCAAATCCATTTGACTGTGGGTGGTAAGGTGGTGTCTTGTATGGAATGCAGACAATATGTTTTAACCATGCACATAAACTTTCTTCACAAAAAGTTTTTGGAACACCATTTCTCGAAAACACTATCCTCAATATACGCTTCACTGCAGTGGCTTTTCTATTCACGACTTTAATAAATTCAAGCCAACCTGAATATGAGTTGACTAATATCAAAAATAGTCCTATACTTTTAATGTAGGCATGATCCGTATGTACTTGTGTCCACGGCTCCATTTCGTTTGGGCAAGAGTGAATTTTAGTTTGCTTAAATTTCTTTATTTCTGCACACTTTGGGCATTTTTTAAATATTACTTTTCCACATCTCTCAAATGGCCTGGCCACCATGCTTGTAACTGTTGTGAGAGTATGCTGGTTGAGTGTTTAGTTGAAAAACATGTGTCTCCTGGTGTATTTATCTCACAACAAAAATGGTGGACTCAGAATGTGAGTCTGGGTAATGACAAAGTAAAAACAAAACTATATATATAAACAAACGATAAGTATGTACTAACAAACAAGAATATACATAGACAATAGAATATTGTTTTGTATTACAAAACAATGAATATGAATGGAGAAAACATTTAAACTAGTGAATTCTTGTATGTGTAGCTTGGTGTAGGAGAAAATGAAGTGAAAAGAGCATATGTGTATGCACACAGGTTGTGCATTCCTATTTATCACAATTAATTAATATATCTGCACTATTTAATTTTTTCAAAACTTGCTCTGTTTTACTTTAGAGCTCTTTTTTTTACTGAATGCACCAATACTAATGTCATCCTGATATACAAATATATTTTTAATCCCCTCTAAATCTTTTTCGATGGCTTTTTGAAAAATGTGACTTGACGTTTTTATTCCAAATGGCAGACATGTCCATCTTATTAATCCAGTGGGGGGGTGGGGGGTTCATTGTGGCGATTTCTTGAAACTTGCTATCAATTTTTATCTGATTATATGATGATTATCTACTTTAGCAAAGTATTTGTACCAGCAAACTAATGGCATGCTGTTTCAATGTTTAGCAACAGGAATGAATCTGAATAGATCTGGTGATTCACGTCTACTTTATAATCACCACAAATTCTTAAATCTCTGTTGGGCTTGCATATCACCACAATGGGTGAACTTGGTAAGTGTTTCATTAAAATTTCAATTCTCACATTTGATACACACTTTAATTGCTAGTATATACAATATGAAATTGGGAAAAAAGCAGTTTTTAAGATCGCTTGAACTTGCATCCCACACTTCAGAAATTCATCTTTCTTGGACACTGTCTTAACCATTTTACTAACAGAAGATTGCACGATTAAACAGAATCAAAATTTGTTGTCATTCTGATAAACATTTTTTTAATTCTTTCCACAATCGATGATTTACTATTTTGCAATAGCCATTTTAAAAAATGTTTGCAATTTTTAAGATTATTATTTATCACAAACTTTACTCCATCATATTATTGTAACTTCTGATAACAAATATTGAAAAGTATATCACCTAATGGTGTCATGTTAAAAAGCAATAATAACATGACATAAAACTAATAATAAAATAATATAGTGATAAGGAACAGTACATTAACCCAGTAAAAAAGTATCTATAATAAGATTTTTATAGTAATGTTCACCCAATACAAGTCCCAAGAGTCAATTAAGGTAGACACTTACTATGTAGTGATAGAGAAATAAATATTTTTTTTAAAAAAGCAAGGAGGCCAAAAATTTCACCATCTCTAAAAATAGATGTATAATAAAAACTACCAGGCAAACAAAGCTATAGTTCAACCAACTAATCAGAAAGCTTTCACAACCAGGATACAGGTTTTGAGGCAATGAGAAATATAGCACCCTTTCAAAAAAGATCTATAGATATGTTTATAAACAGATGGAGAATTAATCAAAATCAGAGGCGATAAATTATTTTTGTCCATTCTCTTATGCTGTAGACATCGTAACATAACCAGATACACCATTTGTATTGAAAACAAATATACCTCCCTTCACCATATGATCAAGTGACAGCTACTACATTTGGATGCATGCATACATATATTTACTTCTTCCAAGCTCTTTCTCTTTCTCTCTCTTATACATCAGGACTTTCACACTTGAATTCTTGAAACTTCAACTTGCACCTTATCCTTCTGTAAATTATATAGTGTTATATAAAGATTTATTTTGTATATATCAACACTGTTCATTTTCTTTTAATCATTACACAAGGCCAATATACACCCAAATCAGTTATACTGATATATGATGGGAACGGAAGTTGTTTTTAGATAAACAACTCATCTGTAATTGATAAACTTCTAACCCTCATCAGCCTAAGAAAAGGCAAGAAGGTTAGTTCATGCGATTATATAGGAATTGTTAACTTTAGTCTTGATGAGGTCAAGATTATAGGGATCGGGAAAACATCCTGCCAGTTGTTTGTTCTACAAAGCAGCACTTATTGGGAAGAAGCTGGTCAAGTGCAACTTAAAATTTACTAATAGAATACAAAGTTATTGGCGATGGCAGGTCCTAGCTGCAAAGTGGAGTAAAACTAATAATAATAATAATAATAATAATTATAATAATAATAATAATAATAATAATTAGAAGAAGAAGAAGAAGAAGAAGAAGAAGAAGAAGAAGAAGAAAGAGTTTAACAACCTTGAATGTTGTCATAAAAAGCAAGACTATTAAGATGGATTAAAACTAGTAATAATAATAAAAACTTCTGACTTATTTGTTTTGTTCAAACTGTTGTGATCATCTTGATTATTATATTTGTTATTATAGACACAAAATTTAGACAATGTACTCCCTGGTCATCTTTAGATGTCCATTTTTTGGGCTGTTATTTTTTATTTTATATCTGCTGATTATTGTTATTTTGTTCTGCTGAATCTGAATCACCATATTGTAGTACTTGATTCAGAATCAGAACTCATGATAAACAAATGATAGCAACCATTTGACTAACCACTGCATATATTATCGCAAAGGGCATTATCAATTTTTTTTTTGTGGGACTTTAAATCCAATATTAGTTGATTTCAGCATTTTGCTATCATGACAGGTTCATACTACTTATTTGATAATAATAAAAATTATTAATAATAATCATAATAATAATACCAATAACAATTGTAATAATGAAGAGTTTATCAACTCTAAATATTGTGATAAACAAATAATAATATAATAATAACAAAATATCACATTAGTTAGTTGATGCTAAGATTGTTCTTCTTAAATGTGATATTATTTTCCAAAAAATCAATTATTTTTATTGAATTAGAAAACTAAGTGTTATTTATTGAGATGGGTAATATTTTTCATGTCGACATGACTAGAATAATTTCAGTCGAAAAGAAAGAAAAATTATTTTCTTTTAAATTGTATACATATTCTATCTTTTAAGTAGACATAGGTCCAGTTTGCATGAGAGTCAAAAAGCAGACATGTATGTGGCATCCATTGATCTCAAGAAACCTTGGATCTGCATCCAAGGAGTTACGCCTCAGCTACTGATGGTGGTGCATCATCTGTTATGGCTGATCAGGCCCACATGGGTGTGCCAGTCTCAATTGCAAGACACTCGCCTCTAATGTGGCCTTGTTGTTTTTTTCTGTCAAGCATGTTTCTCCGCATTGGCAAGCCTTCATTTCTCCTCTCCTTGCTCAAGCTCTTGCTGTAAATTGTATCTCCAGCATGAGCAAATGTTGGCGATGTCTTCCCACATCTTGATGTCCATGTCCATTGCACTCTTGTGCATTTTGCAGATGTCCTTGAAGTGAAGATGAGATCACTTGTAAAGTTGGAGATGTTATATTATTGTGCTAATTACAAGTGAGGCACTGATAACTTAATAAGCCTTTATTAACAATACGGCATATAGCAAGACAGTGAGCTTATGTGTTAGGCACAATGCTGTTGAGCATGTAAGTGGGAGTGTTTTTATAGTATACCTACGCCATGGTGCTATACTGGTTATGTGTAGTTCTGTGATACTGCTACATCACCTTCATACCCCCTTGCCACTAGTCAGTTCCCCGTACAGAAGAACCGTCAGAATCCTCCCATTGGGCATATGGTGTACATGTCTAAGCAAGCGAATCTGGCACTGTTGGAGAAAGGCGTTAGGCTGGGTAACTCAGCACAGGTGAGAGCTACAGTACTGATGACCTGGTCAGACCAATTGATGAACAGAATGTGTCTCAGACAGCAAAAATGAAAGACGCTGAGGCGTCTCTCCTGTTTGGAGTCAAAAAGTAGATATAGGTCCAGTTTAAACTAAGTATAGATAAATCATATTTGTGTATTAGCAAATTATAGTTTTATATATTTTTTATTTCTTGAATTGATATGTCCCAGTAAGGGATATATTTGTTTGAAGTAGAAAAGTGGTTTTGGACTACTATAACCGGGTAGGACAGTCTAGCAGGTAACTGTAATGGGCTGGTCCTCGTCGTAGTGGTAGGCAATAGGCGTAGGCAATAGGCGAAGACTATAGGAGTAGTCCCTGTACCTCCACATCAGTCTGTATTTATGGCTGACACCAGCCAATCGTATTACTGTGAGGGGGAACCCAGGTGTATGCAAATTCATTACATCACCTCCCCCTGAGCTAAATTTTCCTGTGAAATTTAGCTTCAATGTTTTCTCTTTTTAGGTTTTGGACTTAATCGATTGATTTTTTTCCTAAGTCTTTTTCGCCTCAATCCTCCTTGCAGTGGTAGCGTTTGGCATACTGGTACTCTGGCCTTGAGGTCGGGGATACCTCCATTGGCGAATGTTGACTTACTGGAACGGGAATTTCAAATGCGTCATACAGGACTTCCATTGGAATCTCTTCGGTATTTTCCGTGACCTCTGTAGTGTGTCTGGGTCTCAATTGATTCCAATGTCTTTTGCACCGAAATTTTTCCCCTTTTATGTCATATATAACCTGTCCAATTCTTTTGGTTATCATTCCTTCTTCCCAATACATTTTTCCAGCCCTAAAGTTCTTGAAAAAAACTTTGTCACCTGGCTTATACTCTTTAGTCATCTGGTTTTCTTTTTTAGCAGTTTTCTTCGCCGGACAAGGCAACAGCCTGTCAAACACAGAGTGTATTTTTCTCGAAATGTACAGAATTCCTTGAATTCTCTTCCCATAAACTGCGTTCCGTTGTCGCTGACTAAAGTTTTAGGGAGTCCAAAGCGACTAAAAATTTCATTAAGTTCGTTTGACTTTGAAATCTTTACCGGTGGATTCCTTGCTGCCAGTTGACAACCTCTGCACTGTTTCACCAAATTTTCTGTCTTCGTCCATCCTCGGCCAATAAGTATAGCCTCTCATTAGAGATTTCCTTCTCAAAATCCCTGGATGGACAGTGTGAAATTCTTTCAGAATTTTCTTTTGCAGAGTAACCGGCATTACAACTCGATCTGCGTATAGTAATACCTGTTCGCAGATTGAAAAAGGTGACACACTGATTCCTTTTTTAGTTTTCTCGTTCAACCAGACTTGCTTTTTCATATTTTTTAAAATGAAATCTTCCTTCACCACTGCTTTTTTCACGTCTTCTAGCGTAACCGGTAGTTCTCTAACTAATAGTGTTGCATAACACACCCAACAATTCACTTTCGTCTCTTATCGCCGCTATTACTGTTTCTTCCAGTGGTTCCGTATATAACCCATCGGCGTGACCTAGCTTCTTTGAAGGCACATATTTTATTTTGAAATTATAATTCAACAGAATTACACACCAACGCTGTAGTCGATTTGCCGTGTGAGTTGGTATTCCTTTTTTTAAAAGCAAATATTGTTAACAGCGGTTTGTAGTCTGTTTGCAGAATAAATTCTCTTTCGTATAGATACCTGAGAAATTTTTTTACAGCGTAGATTAATGCTAAACTCTCTTTTTCGATTTGACTGTAACTTCGTTCCGCGGGCAGTAACGTTCTCGAGGCATGTGCTATTGATTTCGTAAATCCGTCCTCGAATTTATGAAGCAATACCGCACTTAGTCCCTCATTACTAGCATCTGCTGCTACAATGATTTTCCTCTTCGGATCGAAATGCGCTAACGATAGGCTGCTTTTTATTTTTTTTAAAAGACTATTCGCATTCTTTCGACCATATCCACTTTGCGCCCTTTTTCACCAAATTATTTAACAGAGCTCTCATATCATACATTTTTGGGATATAAATGCTATAGTAACTTACTAATCCCAAGAAGGCCTGGAGTTTAGCCACATTATCAGCTGCTGGCATATTTTTTATAGCCTCAGCCCTTTCTGGGTCCGGTTTTCTTCCTTTACTGTCAATGATCTGCCCTAAATATTTTATCTCGCATTTTTCAGCACTCAGCTTGAACCCATATTCCTCAATTCTCTGAAATACCGCTCTAATATGCGTTTTGTGTTGGGCCTCGTTTTCACTTTTAATCAAAATATTATCTAAATATGCGATTCCATACTCCATACCAGCCAACATTGTGTCCATTATTTGCTGGAATAGACTTGGAGCTACCTTCAATCAAAAAGGAAGACAATTTAGTTTAAAAATCCCTTTATGCGTGTTTATTGTTTATTGTCAGGTACTTGGAACATTCTTCACTGACTTTAACCTGAAGGTAAGCCTCCGACAAGTCCAACTTTGAAAACACTCTACTTCCATTTAATTTAGTGAATATATCCTCCGTAGATGGTAGAGAGTACGCATGGTCTTTCACACAATCATTTAAGCCTGTCGTCGTAGTGGTAGGCAATGGACGTAGGCAATAGGCGAAGACAATAGGGTCGTCCTGTACCTCCACATCAGTCTGTATTTATGACTGACACCAGCCAATCATATTACTGTGAGGGGGAACCCAGATGTATGTATATTCATTACATCATGAATGAATGATAGTTTTCAACTCCAATAGTTCAGTTTATTTTCCCATCCACCCTTATGAAGTTTATCAACTATGTTTTGACTCTTAGGCACTTAACAATCTATTGAATAATCCTGGTGGCAATCAGGAGTTGATATCAACCACTCTGGAGACACCTGTACAATTTTAACAATTTGATTTTACAGTTGGTTTTACCAGAAAATATGTAGTCATTGATAACAATTGATAAAAATGATCACTTTAAATGGGTTATCTGTGAAGCACCATATTACTTAATTTTAAATAGCTTATATCATCTGTTCATATTTATTTGTTTAGGATATTTGTAAGGCCTTGAATATATAGCACTCAGAAGATCAAATTCACTATCCTAGTTAAAATATATGAGATAGCTTACAAACCATTGCTCCATAGAAAAGTTTTCTAAATATTTATCTTGCCTAATTTAGAGTCTGTCTATATTTCTGAGATGAGGTATTATGTACAGTATTTATATTATTCGGACTATTGTCCTCATCTTTGTTGCCATATTTATCACAACGTTTCGGCCGTTGTACGCTCCAGCCTTCTTCAGGTGGTTGGAATTTCGAACTGACCCCTTTATTTCGATCACTGGGGTAGACTGTTCTAGTTCCACGTGCCATGTTTGATGGATGTCAGTTATCAGTTATCTCCTGCTAATTTTCCCTCTGAAAGTTCTCCACTGCCTTAACCGGGTATTGAACTCACACTCTTTGGGTCCTGTCACAGGATCTAATCAATGCCTTTATCCACTGTGGATAAAGGCCGGAACGTACAACGGCCGAAACGTTGTGAGAAATATGGCAACAAAGATGAGGACAATAGTCCGAATAATGTAAATATTGCCTAATTTATTAAAGCAAAAACCATTAGGGGAAGATAAAACTCACTACAGTATTAAAGATGTGCAAGGCTAGCTTTGAATTCATAGTGAAAAGCACATGAGGAATTATTATTATTATATAATTCATTATTCAGATCAGCATGTTCATTTTGGTTGATGTCATCTTACCACACAGGTTCCATCATTGACCTTGGGTTATATATAAGTCAGTGTTGTATTATGGGTAGTCTATTTATTATTCTAACAGTTATTATTTATTTGTTTGGATTTTTGTGTACTTATTTTATTTATTTATTTTTATTTATTCTTGTTTGTTTTCAGTTTTTGATTTTAAGTAATGTAGTAAAAAATTGTTTTCATGCCTGCATTTTGAGATGAGTTCTAATCGTTTATTTCGTAGTTTGTTTTGGCCTGGGAAGTTAATTATAGCTATTTTTTTCCTACAGGCAGAGTTTACCGTTTTTGAATTGATCATTGTAGGCTGAGTTCTTTCCTTATTTTCCATATTTTTGGTGTGATTTGACCTAGATAAGTTTAGAAATGATTGTGCTGTTCAAGTATTTACTATTTGTAAAGGATGTCTTGTATTCATAGTTTCTTAGTTTCAAGGATCCTTCGGTTACTCCTATGTATATTTTTGCATTATCTGCTGATTTTACAGTGGATTGGTATATTATATTGTTCTACAAGCAATTTACATTTAAAGCACATTTGTTCTTTATTCTGCAGTTACACATTGGCTTAATTTGTTCAAGAGGTTTGTTAATTGTTTTCCTGTTGTGATTTTTTATTATTTGTGTCATATTCTTGATGCAACTGCAGCTGATCTTTACTGTGTTTTTGTTGAATATCTTATAGAGAGTTCTTGATGTGGAGAAGTGTTTGTGTATGAGTTTGATGAATATTTTTCCTACATTTATTTTTATGGTTTTGTTGTATGGTAGGTTGAACCATATGATGTTTCTCTTCCTGTTGCCTTTTTTTGTGCTGTGTGTTGTGTATGCAAGTATTGTCAAAAATCCACCATTTTTTAGGCCTGTTTCATAGCCTTTTTTTAGCTTTGTTGAATATGTTTTCACTAGAAGATTTGTTGGAAAGCCAGCAGTTAATTGATTGTGGTATCTGCTTGATTATTGATTGCGAATTATATAAAAGATTCAATAAAAACACAGTTAAATTAAGCTACAGCTGCATTTAGTATTTTAGAAACATTAATAAATAGACAAAATGCTAGAAATTTAAAAAATAATGTGAAGTAAAATATAATTATCACTAGTAATTTATGTAACTGTAGAAATAAAAATAGATGTCCATTAAATGGAGCTAGTAAAATGGAAGCAATAATTTATAAAGCATAAAAAAACAGATATTAATGGCCAGAATAAAATGTACATAGGATGTACTGAAGGTACTTTCAAACAAAGATGGTACAATCATAGTTCGTCATCCAAGCTAGTAAGTCTTAGGTGCTCTACCAAACTAGCTGACTATCTGTGGAATTTAAAAGAAAAAGCAATAGGAATCCGATTGTAAGCTGAAAAATTTAAAAAATGGAAAAGCCTTATAACAACCACAATAATATTTACAACGTCTGCCATCAGGAAAAAATCAGCAATAATGACATTTCCAGATCCAAAGAACCTTTTGAACAAGAAATCTGAAGTCATGAGCCCTTGCATACATACTAAAACATTCCTCTTAAGCACATATAAGACTGGGTAAAAAAAAATGTACACTTCAATTAATCCCCCACCAATATATTTATAATACCCTTGCTTTTCTTCTCTTCCCCCTTCTCCTTCCTTCCTTCTTCACATCCTCCTCCACCTCCCTTTCTATCACACCTGATGTCGTGTGTTTGTTGATTGATTTTTTAAAAATAATATAGCATTTATTAGTTTTTTTTTAAAATAAAGCATTGGGAGGTCAGTTGATAAAAATCACCTGAGGATACTGTAAGGTTGAAACCAAGGTAGTGGATTCAACTGATTTCATAATTTTGAAAGTATACAAATATATATATATATATATATATACCTCCACATTTACACAGATATACAAAGGTACATACAAATATTTTTTACAATTTCTGACTACATATTAACATGTTCATTATTGTATTCATAAAAAAATGTAATTATATGCACACAGATAAACGTATATTCATACAAATCTATTCATAAATATATATATATTCATACATATATGTATGTATATATATGTATAACATATGTATATACACAAACATATATAAACATATATATATATATATGTGTGTGTGTGTGTGTGTGTACTCACATAGATACATATGATATATATATACATACATGTGTATATACAACTTACAATAAATCCAATGTATGTTTCTTAGCTGTAACCTATGCACATGTAGCATAATGATTTCATATATATATATATATATATATATATATAAACATATATATATATATATATATATGTATATAAATATATATATATATATATATATATATATATATATATATAAATATATATATATATATATATATAGATAGATAGATAGATAGATATGCACACATATATGATTTACCTAATTGCAAATACATTCATATAAATACACATTCATTCTTTAAGAGAAATCACAAAATATACATATATACATAATACATATTAGCTAAAAACATAAACATGTTTGCAAGTAAATAGGAATATACTTATAAATACTAAATATACAATCATACATTTTAATTCAGAAATTAAGAAAATGTAAATAAAATGAATGTTGATATATATTTTAAAATTGAGGCTATGTGGCAAGAATTGAACTCAATCGAGTTCAACATTTTTAAGACGTATTCGTTTTTATGTTTACATATGACCATTTGCCCTTGCATGGAGTATTGCTGCCATATATGGTCTGGAGCCCCTTCTGTTTGCCTTGGGCTTCTTGATAGGCTCCAGAGGCAGATATGCAATATAATTGGCCCTGCTCTGGCATCTCGTCTACAGCCACTTTCTCACAGACGCGCCGTCGCCTCTCTCTGCCTGTTTTACAAATACTTTCGTGGCAATTGCTCTGAGGAGCTGCATTCACTGGTTCCCAGACTTCATGAGTTCAAGCGCCCGACGAGACTGGCATCCCGCTCTCACCCCTTCACTGTCGAAACTCCTAAATGTAGCTGTCTCTTCTACTTCAATAGCTTCATGTCTCGCACCTCTCGCCCGTGGAAATCCCTTCCCTATTCCAGTTTCCCTGAGAGCTATAATCTCCAGCTATTCAAATGTAATGTCAATCGACATCTCCAGTTGCCTTGATCTATCCCCTACCCTTCTCCTCATCCTTTCTTCTATCACTTCTATCTGATTTTGCTCCAAATTTTCTGTAACCCCTTGCATCCTAGTGGTTTCCCGCCTTGCTTGGGGTGAAACGCTTAAAAAAAAATTCATTTGTTTAGTAAATTAGGGTTATTATATATATTTTTGAATGATCAATTTCTCTAAAAGGTAAAGATTACATCTTTCACCCTTATCATTGTAACATTTAGTTCTAGTCATTATTTCTTATGTAATTTCTGATACAGTTCCACCACCTTTTATTTGCAAGTAATATTTATAGAGATGAGTATTATTTTTGTATTTAGCATTTATTGTCCATTTGACCATTACACTAGTTCTTAGCACTTTAAAATGTTCTACCCACTCATACACTTTTTGTTGATACATGATGCATGCTCCATACTGTGCTAACATCTGGTGCTGAATCTTCACAGGGTTGACTCCCTCTACACACAGAAGGCACACTACAGTACACTATGGCACCGTTTTTCTTGATGGTGCAATCATTAGTAGAAGATCCATATGTCTGACCTCATTGCTCTGTACCACTCACCAGAAAGATGGAACGCTTTGTGTGTCTAGTTACCCGTCTTCCCATGTGCACATGTACTGTTGCACATCAGTTCCTCCCTGCTGAATTTTACCACGTAATTTAAAAATATTGCATTTACTTTCTGATTTACCTTCATACTATGGCGGTAGAATAGATTTAAGGGCTACAGGAATAAAATGGCCTTACAGTTTGTCATATATATTACTTCCCTTGAAACTCTTCATATAATTATTACCACCTTTAGTACTCTGTTCAATATATATTTGTAACTTCCTTTGGCTTGGTATTTCTGATGTAATGTTGGCTACATCACTTTATTTAATAATATATATGCTTCATCTAACATTGTTAGCCACTTAACTTTTATTAAATACTTATATTTTATATTCTTTTAATGATTTTTAGAAAATAAATGAAAGGATTGATAAAAATATTTGCACTATTCATGCACATGATGTCTCGCATAAGATTATAATGTTGTACCAATTGCATAAATTTGATTTGATTTTCTAATTTATAAAGCATGTTACTGAAACACTAAGAAACATTATAATGCAGTAAAAATTATAATTTTACTCAAAGACTGGAAAGTTTACAAAGACAAATGTTTTGAGCAGAACAATGAAAACAATGTCATTGTAATGAGGACAAAATGATATGAACATAAAATGTATCCTTTAAGTTTTTTATTCATTAATTTTGTGAGCTGTTGCATTTCTTCATTTGAAAAAAAAAAACAGTACAGCATTCACTTCATTTTTCCAGTTATTTTATTAAATGAGGATTTTTGAAGCTCATTTTGTTCAGGTATTGTCTTTTCATTGGATATGATATTGCTGCACATAAAGATCATCTTTCTTAATGCATTTGGTTTCTTGAATTATAACTCCACGTGTGCCTTCATAAAATCAATATATATATATATGCCTGATTGTATATGATTGATTTTTCATTTTAACACTATCTGAAACTCATTATGGGCCCACCACTTCACAATTTATAATCCCATCCAGAACATTGCACCATCTCTGATTTATTTAAATCTCAATGTCTGGGTGTAGTTTCTGCCAGTTGCTACCCAACATTTGTTTCATCCATCTGGCCCATTGAGGATAGCATAGTATCTGTTAATGAAAAGAATGGTTGAAAAAGTAATTTTTCATGTTTTCTGCTCCACATTTCATTTCAATTTTCTTAAGGATGCTTTTTAAAAGTGACCCTAGTGATTGATCTCATGCTTTGCCAATTCATTTAGGATCTGGTATTTTGTATTTTCAAAACTTCCATGCTGTTATAATACCTAAAAATGTCAAATTTTGACAAAGATGCATTTTTATGACTTCTATCTTGGTCAAGCTGGTCTTTTTTAAAATGGTTTTGAGAACAATTTTTGCCTTCCATCAGTATGGTTGATGCTGACCTCCAGAATAGTGACTCATTTCTTTCTGCTGACATGAAGTAGAAAGGTTATATTGAATCAAATGTTACTTCACTGTGTCATGCTAGACAATTTTTCCTGCCAGAATCTATCTTGCACATTTATAAGTCTACTGTTCATCCATACATCAAATGTTGCTGCCATATCTGATCTGTTGCTTTTGCTATGTATTTAGAGATTCTTGATAAAATCCAAAGAAGAATCCAGATTGCATATTTATAAGTCTACCATTCATCCATGCATTGAATATTGCTGTCACATCTGGTCTGGTGCTTCTGCTATATATTTAGAGATTCTTGATAAAACCAAAAGAAGAATCTATCTTACACATTTATAAGTCTACCATTCATCCATGCATTGAATATTGCTGCCACATCTGGTCTGGTGCTTCTGCTATGTATTTAGAGATTCTTGATAAAACCCAAAGAAGAATCTATCTTGCATATTTATAAGTCTACCATTCATCCATGCATTGAATATTGCTGCCACATCTGGTCTGGTGCTTCTGCTATGTATTTAGAGATTCTTGATAAAACCCAAAGAAGAATCTATCTTGCATATTTATAAGTCTACCATTCATCCATGCATTGAATATTGCTGTCACATCTGGTCTAGTGCTTCTGCTATGTATTTAGAGACTAGCTGTAGAGCCCAGCATTGCCTGGGGATGTAACAGTAAGAGATAGATCAAGTATCGACCATCATAAAGACTGAAAAATAAAATTGACAAAGATTATGTTTAAGGTTGACGGACACGCATGTCTTAATTAGTTTTTTTTACTTTTTTTTTACGAATTGGTCAAACCCAAACAAAAACATTGTTTTTAATCGTTATGAGTCTACCGATTGAATAGAATTTTATTATAAACAATTGTCTTGTAAATGGAATTTTTAAAGTATTCTGAATGTAAAAATAAAGAAAAAAAGTGTGCAAGGCAATAAGAAACGCTATCTGCCAAAAAAAAGTGAAGTTTTTGTTGAAATCAGTTGAAAAATGTAGGAAATCCAATCCCATATATAAACGAACACACACACACACACAAACAACCTGGGTTTTATAATAAGTATAACTCGATATGAGTTGTCCCCCTTTCATTCTCACAATGCCTCCTAATTGTGTTTTCAAATTGATTTCGTGCGAAAACAACTGTGTTATTCCAATTATTGGCGCTGTCAGAACCACCGCAAGGTAATTTTATGTAGTCCTGTGAAGTTTTGTTGAAATCGGTTGAAAAATGTAAGAAATCCGATCCAATATATAAACGTACAGACACACACATACACACAATCTGGGTTTTATAATAAGTATGATTCTTGATAAAATCCAAAGAAGAATCTGCAATGTTATTTATCCAAATCTGGCACCTTGGCTTTAATCACTTTTCTACTGCTATAACATAGTTTCCCTGTCCTTTTTCTATAAATATTTTCATGGTAATTGTTCTGATGAGTTTTCCTCTTTGGTATCTTAACTTCATCAATATAAATACAGTACTAAATTGACTCTATACATAGCTAGATGTTACCATAAGTTCTATGCTAACAGTTTCTTCTCTCACACTTCACATTTGTGGAACCCACTTCCAGCCTCTTGATTTGATCTTTAAAAATTGAAATGCAATATCAATCATTATCTTTTGTCATCTTAATTACTGTTCTTTTATTGCCATCTCTCCTTAATAATGCTTTTCTTTTTCTCTTATTCATTTACACTCTGTAGCCCCTTGCATCTTTCTCGCATTATTGCTTTGCTTGGGGTGAAATGATTAAAAATAAAATATGGAACACATATTGTTAAGACAAACTCCTCAACTTGTTGTTTTTACATCTGAGTCATTCAGGATCTTCAAAAAGCTTCACACATTGGTGCTATTTACTGATCATTTTTGCATTTGCCAGTATTGTTTTAAGCCATTTTAAAGCTTCAAATTTGCAAAATCACAAAAAACTGTACCAAATAACAGAAACTACATCAGTTGAGGACTACCAACAGCAACAACAACTAAAATGGATAGCACATAGAACTTGAAGAGAAAATAATGACATAATGAAGTCGTTAACATTCCACATCACTTCAATTAGAAAGTTCAGAATGAAACTCCCACCAACACTGGAAAGAGCAATAAAAGCTACTGGATTTGAGAAACCTGTTTTCCTAAAAAAGTATTTTAAGAGAAAGATTTTATAAATTTCAACCAAAAGTCGTATTGGCTGTTCAGTCAATGAAGGCCAAATGTTTCCTTATAGGGAAATGGCTAATATTATCATTGCCATTACCATGATGTAAGAAAAACAATAAAAAAGATGAAAGGTATAAGTAAAAAATGAATAATAATAATGATGATGCTTCATCTAGAGAATTCACAGATTATTCCGTTTTGTTCTCATAAACATAACTCACTTTCATTGTTTATTCTGTTGCATAATTTTCCCACAGTTTTCAAAGATTCATTATCATAACAAATCTTTAAGATTTCTTACAGTTTCATTCATTTCAATGGCCTCAACGAGTAATGAAGTCAAAATGCTCTTCAGTTATTGATAAAATAGTTTGAAACTCTTCATCTGCCATTTCTGTTTGAAATGCAAATATTACTTATATTTGATAACATATATAAA
Source organism: Acanthosepion lycidas (assembly GCA_963932145.1). Lineage (NCBI taxonomy): Eukaryota > Metazoa > Mollusca > Cephalopoda > Sepiida > Sepiidae > Acanthosepion > Acanthosepion lycidas. The sequence goes on along the minus strand of OZ010589.1, from coordinate 7,874,443 downwards.
ACCTCTACACTGATAAAAAATAGATAACAATCTATTCCAGGTCTTATATGTGAAGTTGAGAAATTTGGTAAATGTTTCTTCAAATGGCTTACAACCACACCATGTTGAAACATTGGTTCCTGTATGATCACCAAAGTTAAGCAATGTTAACCCTGATCAGTGCCTACATGGGTGACCACTTGGGAATACTAGGTGCTGTAAACTTGGATATGTGGGTGGTGAAATGGCTAATGGCTTGGAATGGTTAATTGGAGAGCCATATTCCAATTCCATTTGGGCTTGTTATGTTCATTTATGTGCAAATACCCTAGGGAATGGTATAAATCTATCTCTTTTTCCCTCAGCTATCGGTTAATTATTAGGTTGGTGCAAAAGTAATGACGTAATAATGTCGTTTTTGACGTATTTTTTAACGTCAAAAATGACATTATTACGTCATTATTTTTGCACCAACCTAATAGTAACACTTTTATCATTAACACATTATTATCTAAAAAAAAATACATTCTTACAATCTAAAATACTTTCTGGCTTTAAATAACCAGCAAAGGGTTGATAAACTGTAAAAAAACAATTTAATCAATGAAATACTGATTTGCTATGCAGACATGTGTTTTAGATTTATTTACATTCTCTGAATTCTAAAACTATAAACTATCTTGGCAACAAAGTGAGGGAATGGTTTATATATTTATTGTAATATAGAATTCATCCCCCATTTTATATCCTAATGTAGAGATACAGAAGGTGCTTATCTCTGTTTGGTGGAGATAAGTTACATGGGTCATGTGCCAGCTGCTTAAAGATGTCACTCCATATAGTGACAAAAGTGCTTGTTAATTTCAGTTTATTTACAGCAACCAAACAGAAAGGTTGCTTTTTTTTAGCTTGGGCCATCCATGACCCAGGCAGAGGCTAAATCTTCCTCCCCAACAGCTTACAATTCCATTGTGCCATATCCCTTTGGTAATATATCTTTCCCAGATACAAAGTGAAACTCCAGCTCACTGTCCTCATTTTGGGAAAACTCAAAACTCACTGTTTCCTGTTTGTGGAATATATCCTTGCTTGGGACATAAATAAATCCCACCTGTTTGAATCAGCTACCATAGCTAGAGTCCCAAAATTGGCTTCTCCAGGTACAGGAGTATCTCAAATATTATATTCTATTTTGTTTCTTCTTACACTTTGTTTCCCTGGGTAGATATATGTATTATATTATTCTCCGTGTGGGACACATGTATATATGTATATATATAATTAAAAAAAAAAATTTTATAACATAAATATGTTATAAAATCACTACAAAAATAGCCATTTTGTTTCAACACCCTCAGTGTCTTATTAAGTGATGACGTTAAATGTAAAATGAATGGTTTTAAAAGTTTCAAATTAATTAACAATCATTTGCAAGGGGAAAACTTTGTTACAAAGGCTAGATGGACCAATCAAAATACAAGGAAAATTCAAAAAGCTTGACAACGAAGTCATGTTATAATATGTATGGGTAGTATTAAAAAGAATTTATTCCAACCAACAATTACTAATAAATTATATGATAAAATTTAATATTAAAATTAAAAACTGCTAATTTCAAGATTAAAATTTAATCGCTATTAAGTTTACAACTATAAAATTACTAAGGATATAAGAAGAAATATATATGTGTTATTCAATAATTTAATTCTTCATTGAAGTTGCTTTAGCTAATTTAACATCCGGTCTTTAGACAATGTATACATTTTCATGTTAAGAATTTTTGAATGGGGTCCTAAACTCACGCGTAAAACAAACGCAATCAGATTCTAATATATAAGCTGCCAGACAAAAAGAAACGAGACAGAGAACATCTTAACAGTCTGTCATGAAAAAAAAAAAAAGGGGTGGGTGGGTAGGGGTTGAAGGGAAACCAACCCACAAGTATATACACACACAATTAAAAATTAATGCACTTTCCATACATATAGACACCTATAAATACATGTACACACATCCACAGACATTGACCCAGACAATCGGATACCACAACCGATAAATATTTAAGACTGAAAATGTCATTACATAAATTTTAACTACCTATTGAAATATAACTTAAGCGACCAAATATGCAAAGATAAAAATGATTAAAAATAATATTATTTAATATATTAAAAAATAGTGTATGAAAATCTAAAATAATTTTGAATTTTCCTTGTATTTTGATTGGTCCATCTAGCCTTTGTAACAAAGTTTTCCCCTTGTGAATGATTGTTAATTAATTTGAAACTTTTAAAACCATTCATTTTACATTTAACGTCATCACTTGATAAGACACCGAGGGTGTTGAAACAAAATGGCTACTTTTGTAGTGATTTTATAACATATTTATGTTATAAAATTTTTTTAAAAATAAATAATTATATCTGCTCTACTTTGTATTGAGCACTCTTTTAAGAATAGTAATTGTTGGTTATTGGAATTCATTCCATATACACCAATCATATACTTGGATATATATATATATATATATATATATATATATATAGTTTTGTGTATGTCTTAGTGATATAAAATTCTCTCTGAGAACAAATCATGTTTGTCCTTCTTTTTCCTTTCAGCCATTCTATTCTGTCCATGAAATATTGGTGTTATTATCTCATGGATATAATAATGCCTATAATGGGAGAAATACAAATCAGAGAATAAATCTTTCTTCTAAGCATTCCTGTTAAACTAATTATAATTTTTATTTGTTTATCAAATCCTGATTAGGCATGAATCCACCTCCTCTCCCCCATCTATGAGTTAATTAGTAAAACTTTTATCCCTAAATTCTTATTATCTTAAAAAAAATTCTTACAATATTTTCTGGCTTTAAATAACCTGCAAAGAGTTATAGAAAATGAACCAATCAATCAATAATAATAATGCTTCAGATACTTCAATTTAGCAGGCTTACTCCATAGTACTGTAATATTAAATGTAAATAGTAGAGTAATAGAGCAGTTGCCAAAATTATTTAATGAAAGAACCATGAATGATAAACTTTAGATCAATAAGCACCACAAGATGTGGGTAGATGTATTTGAGTAAATATTTCTTTTATTGTTTAATACTTACTAGAATAGAGATTAAAGGTTTGGTAAACATGAATAAATATATTTGCAATAAGATGACAATGTCAAAAGGACAGTTTTTCTCATGACTTTTTAATTACTTTCACTCCTCGGCAATATTTATTGTTTTAAAAAGCAATGACTAGAATTGGAATAAAACCTAAACATGATTAAAATGAATTCATACATTTTTTGTTCTTGAGAATGTACAAGAAATATATTAAACACTATTTATTTATTAGATTGTGTATTTACAAGAAAAATTTTATATATACAACATTCAAAAAGCTAATACAATTAGAACTAATGCAATGCAATATTTTATCATTTGCCAATTTATAAAGAAATAAATGTAAAAAGAATTTTTATTCATAAATTTATAAGCATTTTCTTGATTATTAAAATATGTAAACTATGAGAAAATCCTTATTATTTACCATTTTATAAAGTTTGAACCAATTGTACAATGTTTTGCCAACCATTCCAATTAATAATATAATAAATTGTATAAACTAGCAGCATGACCCGGCGTTGCCCGTGCTTGATTCAAAAATCGTACGACTCATACAGCAATCGCTATCACTTGACTTAAAATATGTTTGCCCTTCCTTGCCTTTAAAGGAGTGCCCTTTGCCGTGCTGATGTTGCTACATGCCTTACTTCTTGCCTATCTCACACTGCGATTTTTTTCTAAGCTCTATACTAAACATTAAATCTGTTACGAAAAAAGAACTAAACAAAATGAACACAAAACGATCAGCTTTAAAAAAAAGGACTCGTAAGTGGAAAAACCGAATGAAAAAAGAATGTTAACAACAAATACTTTTTCACACCCATGCCTATTCGTGGCAGCCAGCTATGGGCTCTCACTCTGGCCAGTAGTAAATGGCCGCAAACTACATGAAAACTGCCATAGAAGCATGAAAAATCGATTATTTCCACTATCGATGGGAGTTGGGAAATACAAAGTCAGTCTTGGCCTTCCCGCTAACTTGGAGCATGTGCATGTAAATTTTGGTGCAAATCCGTCGAAAATTGCAGCCATGCATTTGTTACACACACACACATCCTGCTTTTTATGAATAGAGATAAACAATCTGATAAATAAATAATGTTTATCATTTTTGTTGTAAATTCTCAAGAACAAAAAAAAAATGTATGAATTCACTTTCATTGAATGTTTAGGTTTTATTCCAATTCTAATCATCGCTTTTTAAAACAATGGACATTGGCAAAGAGTGAAAGTATTTAAAAAAATAGCATAATGGAAAAGACCGTCTTTCTGACACTCAGTCTTATTGCATGCATGTTCATCCATGCTTGCCAAAAGTTTATTAAAGAAAATGTACCCCTGAAAAGGAATTGAACCTGTCAAGCACAGAATGAATGTCAAAGGAGGGGTGCCAAATCAAATGTTAAAAGTGTGGGTTTGTAAAATCAGATATTAAGTTTTAAAGATTCATGGTTCCATATTGTTTTATCAGATCCTTTTATGAAATGATGATTCTTGTCTTTTAGATTATATTATACTCAGAACACTTCAAATAATAATAATTATTGTATACATTTTTAAACTATTAAGTTCTATTAATTTCAAAGTACATGTATACAAAATGTTTTCAAAATATTGACTGATAGTTGTTTTTAAGTATATTGTGTGTATTTAATATGGTAATGAAGTATGGGAAGAATGAAGAAAAATAAAGGTATTTTTTAATTTAATTAATATAAAATTTTAGTGTGAAAATAACAACTATAAATAATTATAAGGTTGGACATTTTTTAATTTACCTTTTTGTTAGCAGCATATTTCTAAAAGCCAATGCTCAAGGCCTGCACGTTTTTCCACCCCTACAACAGATAGTACAATTACTAGCATATACAATGCCACTTCTCTAACATGTTGGACACTTTTTGATGTATGCTAACAAATATGGTACATTATTCAGAAGGCAATGTTAAAATTTCACAAAGGAAATTAAAACCCATTCAAATACTGCCAAAATTAAATTTATTTCTATCTAAATAATAACTGGGGGGATAAAAGCATTGGTTTATGAATTTGGTGATGTCTGGGCCAGGTGGAGTAACGGATAGCTGCTCGGGTTGAGGAATTCAGTGATGTCTGGGCCGGGTGCAACAATGGATAGCTGCACGGATTGAGGAATTTGGTAATGTATGGGATGAATGGAGCAATTAATAGCTACTTGGATTGAGGAATTCAGTGACATGTGGGCCGGTTGCAGCAATGGATAGCTGCTTGGAATGAGGAATTTGGTGATGTCTGGGCCTGGTGGAATAATGTATAGCTGCTTCGATTGAGGAATTGGAGAGTTGAGTTTGAGTTCCAGCTGAATCCATTACATTCACTTACATGCTAATACCCTTGGAAAAGGTATGAATCCTCTTCTTCTCCTTGGATGGCAACTGGTCTACTGCAGAAAGAAATGGCAACCTTCTGTGGGAAAAAAATCTGCCTTTTCAGTTGTGTATTGAAAGATACATGATTGCCTAAGAGTGTATCCCATATGGCACATAACTGGCTGACTAGAAATAAGAACTAGATGATATATCCCCAGAGATGGGCAGTGGAATGAGAATAATCTACTCTTGTAAATTAAATAAAGGGTTCTGTTTAGAATTCCCTGTAAGTTGCCCAGATTAACATACACCTGATGAAGGTCAAAGAGCATAGTGGCTGGAATAATGTGATAAAAACAACAAAGATGAACAAAATAGTCAGCATGCAAATAATTAAATTTATTTGTAATGAGCAACAATCAAATTTACTATATAGCGTTTTAAAAAGAACTTTACAATCTGTCACTTTCCTTCTTCCTCTCCCTCTTTTTTCTCTTCTCTCTTGCATCCCCACCCTGTCAATCTAGTATATCAGACCAGGGAAATTGTCTCCATTTATTAAAAGTTTTCGGTCTGGAGAGATGACTATATAGAGACATTCACAAAATAAATTATAACCAAAATGGATCTTTAAGGTTTTCTTCTTGGTTATATATATATATATATATATATATATATATATATATATATATATATATATATACAGGTAAGATGAGAACGAATTTGTTATTAACATCTTATATAAAGAACCTTTAGTCAACAGTTGCATGTTAATTTACCAAATAATTTTATACATTTAAATTATTTACTGTTTTTTTAATGAAGCTATTTATTTATAAAAAAAATGATGTAGGAAACCCACAAAGTATATAATTTGTTTAATATTTTGTTAAATTACTCATCCATCTCATTTTTTCTCAGGAAATGACATTGTCTAGTGTGTAAAATATGTACCCATTAATATCTGCTCCTGTTTAACATCTGAGCTGCCATTGACTGCCAATCTACGTGCCATGACCCATTTATGGAAAATAATTTCTTAATTTTTTCTTCTTTGCTTAGTTTAAATTTAATGTAGATCATATTTAATTGGTTGATCTGAATAAATCCTATAAACCTTATAACCCCCTCTTTTTTTCATAAAAGAGGTTGTATTTTGCTTTAAATCTAAATAAATCATTCACTCACCAGTAATTTATAATCACTTGATGAGGTGCATTTGATACACATTGAAACATGATTGCAATTGTGTAGTAATTTTGACATGTTTTTGATGTAATATCCTAAAATATATAATCTATAAAACTGAACTCATTACATTTAACTCATTTGCTTCAATAAGCCAAACTGCTGACTCAACATGAGACAGAAGCAGATCATCCACTAAGAGTACAACTACATTATCTGTTCACACTTGTGGATATTAAAGTAGATGTATTTGTTTATGGTCAATGGTCATACTTAATCAGTTTTATGTTGGCGATTAATACAATAACACTCAATTTAATACAAAGAAAATATTTGCTTGTTAATGAAACTGGTGATCAACAGAAAGGTTTTAAATGGCTATCAATAAAGCATGAACTCACAATGAATCAGTTGAAAATCTTAGAATAGTTACACACCCTCTATGATTTTACTGATTGTTTCTAATTTGCCATTTGTACAAAGTTGTAACATAGCATCGTAATGGCATGTCTTTGTAGCACAGGAGAACAAAAGAAAATGACTTGGCCCACTCAGTATTGGGGATCATTGTTAATATATATATATATATATATATATATATTTATTTCTAAAATTGAACATTGAAGTCAATATTCAGAGATGACAGATTGTTTCCTGCTAAATACAATCATCAAAACACATGTGTTGGTTTTTTCTAGATTATTTATATATATATATATATATACATATACGGATCAGTGGTGCATTGTGCATAGTTTATTCTAATGATTATTTTGTCAGGAGTAGTTTGTTAATTTGTTTATTTATTTATTCAGATTAATTTATTTTACTTGTTATTTATTTATTTTTATTTTGTATATTTTTATTCATTCTTTTTGGTTATCAATTTTTTAGTAAAGTAGTAAAAAAATTGAGATGAGTTCTGATTGTTTATTTAGTAGTTTGTTTTGGTATCGGAAGGTAATTATAGCTATTTTTCATGTACTTTTTAGATTGATTTTTCTAGATTACTCTAACGGTTATTTTGGTGGAAGTGGTTTGTTAATATGTTTATTATTTACTTTATTTATTTGGATTGATTATTTTTACTTGTTTTTGTTTATTTATCTAACAGTTATGGTGGAAGTGGTTTGTTAATTTGTTTATTATTTGCTTGGATTAATTTATTTTATTTGTTTTTTCTTACTTAATTTTATTTTATTTATTTTTATTTATTCTTTTCAGTTTTCTTTTCAATTTTTAAGTAATGTACTAAAAACTTGTTTTTGTGCCTGCATTTTCAGATGAGTTCTGATCATTTATTTAGTAGTTTGTTTTGGTCTGGGAAGGGAATAATAACTATTTTTTTCTTCTAAGCAGAGTTTGTAGTTTTTGGATTGATTGTTGTAGGCTGATGTTCTTTTCCTTATTTTCTATGATATTTTTGGTGTGATTTGCATTTTGTTTTTAATTTCCCAGATGTACTTAGAAAGTATTGTACTGTTTATGTATTATATATATAATTTCTTTTTGTGTGAATAACTACAAGATAAAGTCTACCCTGATCAATTCCAGTAGATTTTCAAAAGTGTGCAAAGTTTGTAAATATTATCTCAAAAAATTATAACAATCTTACTAAGCTACTGTAAATTCACCCCTTGGATGTTCAGGCTGGTTTGCTTATATTCTGATATCTTCCACCATATTTAAATATGCTCACTCTGTTTTGCTTTACATTGCTAAACAAAAAGTTTGCATATCCTGTTCCTATTTAATTTTTCACCACTTGTGGTGGTGGCCTTCTTTTCCTTTTTCTCTTAATCTCCAATTCCTGTCTCCCATTAAATGAGTAGGAACTTTCTTTCATGTTTATATTCTGTCATAACCTCAGATCTCTTGTTTAGCAGTTTTCATATATCATTTTGTTGTACCTTTTCTGTTTTTCGATGTTAAGCTTACAGCTGTAACTTATTTTTAATGTGTACTTATCAAAATTTATCAACAATTTTGATTCTTCAGTGAAGCAGTTCTTCAACAATTTGAAAAATATCTTTCTAATTCTGGTTTTTTCCACTATAGTGTAAACCAGATAATGTGCGTTTGCCTATTTCTTTTTTGTTTTTTTCTCCCTTATATACTGAAGTCGTCTTATGTCCCTATTTTCATAACACTTTTTTATACTCCTGTTTAATCTCATCAAATATTTAAATGTTCAATGAATTTGTTGGCAATCTATGTTTTATCCCTGTAAGAATTTGTTGGAACATATTTCTGGGGTGGTTAGATTTTTTTATTGGCATAGTTGACTCAAGTCTATATTCTATTTCTGTGGGTACAAGTCTTTGTTTATATATATATATATGTATATATAAATATATATATATATATATATATATATATATATATATATATATATATATAGTGTATATTTATTCAGCAATTTTTCATTAATGCACATTTCATTAAATAATATAGACAAGTTTTGTCTATTTATTTTAAGTAAGTTCCTTTCATATTGTATGATAAGCTTAATCACATTATCATTGAAAGACGAAAGGAAATCACCATATTGATACATGTTTAAATCCAATCTAAGCTTTCGGCTTACATAAGCCATTATCAAAGATGACAATTTCAATAAATCAAACAACAACAGATGAAACAACAATGATAGTCTGTCCTTGCCGCATGAAAAATTTCCAAGTAATGACAAACTCGTATATACGAGGTGCAGAAGCAAAAATCAAAATTATATATATTATTTAATGAAATTATATATATTATTTAATGAAACATGCATTAGCATATATATATATATATATATATATATATATATATATATATATATATATGTTGTTTAGAACTTTTGAAAATTTTATTTGTTGTACAAAATTTAATAATGGCTTATAACACAGGCATATTTAAAATATGTAATTAAAACAAAAGGAAAAATACTAATCTTTAATATGAAAGAAAAAACAAATAAAAAAGTCACTCCTCAGAACTCAATTGAGGGTTAATATAGTAATACTAACTAAAAAGAGCAAAGAAAGACTAATACATCAGTATTATTAATATAATTAGTACAAAATATCTAAGAGCAGATCTGTTCACATTACTAATAATTGTGCATTAGTTTTAGTTTTATCATTTTAATCTGTGTGTACATTTGCTATTTTATTCCTTGATTGAATTCTGTGAATTCTGATCAGCTGAAGAGTGACAACCAATAAATTCCCAATTTTTTATCTTGTATTAAATGTCAGTTTTTTATTTGTTATATATATATATATATATATATATATATATACTTAAGATGGAAGCTATATTAATATATCATCACAGGAAATACTATATATCTCTCTTTCTCTCTATCTCTCTATTCTCTTTTCCTTTCTCTCTCTCTTTATGTGCGTGTATACATACAATATGTTTTGGCGGATATAAGTTGTTTCCTGTATATTCAATATACAGGAAACGACTATGTTGTAAAAATAGAATATAATGAAAAAAATAAGATATTTGTCATCAGGCAAATCTAAATTTTGACTTTTCAATTCACAAGCCCTAAAATGATCCATTCATAGTAATTTGTTGATGTGACCAAACAACACTGCTTTCTATGGAAGAATTATTAAAGACCAAAAATATCAAAATATAAGAATATTTAAAATACTAAGATATTTACCGAGATCCAGCCTCTTCTCAAATATAGGCAGCATAGGCAATAGATGACAGGGGAAGCAGATGTGAATTCTTGATCAGTAGTTCAATGTCCTGGTTTTTAATGATAATAAGATTTGTCTATCTATCTATCTATCTATCTATCTATCTATCTATCTATCTATCTATCTATCTATCTATCTATGTCAGTCTGTTCATTATCTATCTATCTATCTATCTATCTATGTCAGTCTGTTCATTATCTATCTATCTATCTATCTATCTATCTATCTATCTATCTATCTATGTCAGTCTGTTCATTATCTATCTATCTATCTATCTATCTATCTATCTATCTATCTATCTATCTATGTCAGTCTGTTCATTATCTATCTATCTATCTATCTATCTATCTATCTATGTCAGTCTGTTCATTATCTATCTATCTATCTATCTATCTATCTATCTATCTATCTATCTATCTATCTATCTATGTCAGTCTGTTCATTATCTATCTATCTATCTATCTATCTATCTATCTATCTATCTATGTCAGTCTGTTCATTATCTATCTATCTATCTATCTATCTATCTATCTATCTATCTATCTATCTATCTATCTGAGTCTCTTCTAATCTATACATCTATTTCTCAATCTATCTATCTATCTGTTGTGCTGGTGAGATGAAAAAGTACTATGAAGAGGAAAAAAATAAAACAGTTATGTCCTGACTGCAAAAAGAAGAGGTATTGAGCAAAATTTCAGAGGATAATTGGTTAAACAGTAAGCTGTTTATTTATAGGGATTTTTAAACATGTAAAGCAATTTATTTATCATAACATTATATTGAAAACTAGCTCAATAACTGTCAAAAATAACAGAATTATGTATATTAATAATATAATTACTATATTATATCTTAAGAGTAAATCTGATTGGTTTTATAGTGTCAAATTGGCAGCTAATCTAAAAAAATGACCCAGAATCTGTTGTTAAATGGGGCAAAGAGTGGCTTGTTACTTTTAAGGCATCCAAAACAAATACAAAACCGTTCTCTTTTAATCATCTGAGAGAAACCATTTCACCTTTCATCAACCTGGCTGAAGCTAAGCTCCAGAAGAGTGATTCATTATGCTTTCTCAGACTAACATTTTCCTCTGACATCAAGTGGAAAGACCATATTGAATCAATTGCTAAGTCTGCAGCTAAAAAAGTTGGTTCACTGTGTTATACTAGACAATTTTTTCTACCAGAATCTATCTTACATATTAGGTTGGTGCAAAAATAATGACGTAGTAATGTCGTTTTTTGACGTATTTTGTAACGTCAAAAAACGACATTATTACGTCATTATTTTTGCACCAACCTAATATTTATAAGTCTACCATTTACTGTTTTGAATATTGCTGCCACATCTGGTCTGGTGCTCCTGCTAAATATTTAGAGATTCTTGATAAAATCCAAAGAATATGTGATGTTATTGGTATAATGACATCAACCTTTGATCAACCTGGCATTTCACCTTCAGTCACTTTACGCCTCTGTAACATAGCTTCTCTGGCTTTTCTATAGATGCTTTCAGGATCATTTTAACAGTGATCTTTCCTCTATGATTGCTGAACTTTATGAATTTAAGTGCAATACTAGATTTTGATGGTAAAGTCTTCATCATTTTATAATTGAAATAGCCAGATGTAACTGTAAGTTCTATGTTAACAGTTTCTTCTCTTGCACTTATTTGTGGAACTCTCTTCTGGCTTCGTGTTTCCTTGTCAACTTTGGTCTTCAAAAATTTAAATCCACTGTCACTCATTATCTTTTGTCTTCTTAATTCTTCTCCCTTTATTGTCTTCTCCCTTTAATATTATATTTTTCTCATATTCTCTAACACTCAGTCTGAATAGAATTTCTACTAAAACTAAATGGTATCTCCAACTGCACAACTCAGAAAACTGAAGAATTTCAGTCATTTTTCTGGGATAGCACATCTCCATAAGGCTTCTGGAGGATTTGTGTCTTTGAGTGTTATATACTGTACCTGTGAATACTAATAGGTATGTCCCAATCCTCATAAATATGTCGGACACTATTGTAAGTGGGGGTAATATGCAGTGGTTTACCTACTTCACACCGCTGGCAAGCATTGTATTTTGTTGATGTTATAAAGATTACCATTTGATTTCCAACCTCCATTTTGGTTATTCCTTATTCAGTAACCTTTTCTAGGTTATAACATTGAGTCACCATCTTTAGATTAGTTGCCAAACATGACTAGAGAACTTAGGATGTCCTACTATTTAACCCATAGCTAGGAGGGAGAAGAGATTGATTCATATGTATTTGTATAAAAGTGAATGTAATAAACTTGGTAAGAATTCAAACTTGGGTTGCCAATTTCTCTTCCTGAGATGCTAACCTTTACACTAGCCATGATTCTATCATTTCTATGAGCAATTTTAAATTTCTTTTATGTCATTTCACTTTGAATTTCTGCTCCATTCTAAATTCTGCTTCAATTCTATACTTCTAATGTCTCTGCCTAAACTCTAAAATTTATACTACTAGAAATTTTTTCAACTTGCTGACCTGTGTTAAAATCCTCACAGTATTTAGTATTACTGAAGTTATCGCTAATGTTTTTTGTTGAAATTTACAAAATCCTCTACATTTTGTTCAATTTCACAAACCAATCAATAAAATTTGAATAAACTGATTTTTTTCAAAATTCTTTGTGATTTAATAATTTATTTAATCTAATTTAATTTTTTAAGACTTCATGGTAAACAATATTTTTTTAAAGAAATTTACTTTTTTCCTTTTTAACAGCAAAGAATAAATTCTTAAGATTTCTTACTCTTGAGGTTGCAACATAAAACTGATAATGCATAAATATTTCTTTCGGGAATCAAATTTCAACTTCTTAAAGCATTTGGCCTTGTGATTTGTTTATAGTTTTCACACTTCTTGGATATATAAAAAATTAAAGAAAAGATATGCAAAAAACAATAATGCATTTTTATTAAATAAGTATTTGTTATTTTAATTATTAAATTGTTTTCAAAATAGTGGGAGTATTTTGTATGTTAAATAATGAAATTTTTAATTTTTCCCAAAAATTAATGAAATTTTATTGTACTAAGCTATGCTACTTAATAAAACCAACTGTACTTTGTACCCTCTTACCTGTTGGTGATACTCATTGTTATATTAAAATCTGCAAAGGAAAAATTAATAAAGCAGGTGTTGACTGAAAATTAAAAAGTCAGATGTTTTTCTAGTGTCAGATGGTTGAGTCTAATTACAACACACCTTCAAAGAAATTCTAATCAGGGTTATAAATTTTGTCTATTATCTATAAAGCTTGTCAAAATAAAAATCCATTTAGTCTAAATATTTTAAACAAATACACAAAATCTTCAGTAGAGTGAAAAATGTCTCATTCAGTTGCATGAATGTTATTTTTATGTCTACTTTATCAACTGTGGCATTTGTATAGCACAAATCATACGATCACTATGTTTGTACACGTTGTTGTCTCCCAGGAGACTTGAATGCGTTTATAATCTGATTTTTCTATTAGTTGGAGGGGGATGGCAAATATATTAACTTTTAAGTCAATATGCTAACCAATAAGCATATAACTGAAATGATCAAAGTGGTAAAAAAGCATGTATAAAAAACTTAATAACGGAATCACCCACATTACTCACTGGTGATCTAGTTTCAAATTACAGTGCACCTTCAACAACACTTACTCTTATACAACACCAACCCATACCTTTTGAATCAGAGTTATTCTTCTCTCATGGTAAGGAAGGCTAGAGAGTCCAGTACGTATTTCCAGTTAACCCACAACTGATGAGAGAACGGATGGATTCATACTTTTATCCAGCTATGGGTTAAATATTAAGGCAACCTGGGATCTCTAGCCTTGGTTGGCAACCAATCCAAGAAGGATAACTCTGGATTCAAAACCACTCAGAAATGGGACAAGTAACTCCACCCAGTGTAAAACCTACATACTACAGAAAGCACAGCAGTAAACTGAAAACCAGTTGGCCATAGGGCTGGCATTTCCACCTTGTCAAAAAAAAAAAGCTCATTTGCTACAGAAACCATAATAGCAACACTAGCTATAATCTTAAACTCTGCCTGGAGTGAGAAGGACTCATCTCTCTCTTATGTCCTATATTCTCAAATATATTCATAAACATATGAAATGCTTTTTACTCTCAATGTTATAAATAGTTTCCAAATTTCTGAAACATTTGATGTTACTGCTTTTATCAGATGGTGAAAATATTTCTGTGATTTTCAATGTTTTCTTCATATCACCTTCAAGAAGATAAAGCTTTTAAATAGCAACAACTCATTAGTATTCCCAGTAACACAAAACCTATATACATCATTTGCTAAAGGATAACCTTCAGGGGAGTATACCTATAATAGTAATACATAAAAAAGCTGAATGTGAGAGTTTGAAACAAGCCTGTAGAATAAGTAGAACATCTGAAAAAATTAGTTGCCACACAGCCTGGAAGAGTTTCAGGAACTTTTCAATTAGAAATGAGTCACTGAAAGAAAAACCTTGAAAGAAAAAAATGGTTAGAAAGTATTGATAATGACTAGAGAATATGTTTTCAATTTAATTTATATTCTTGTATTAAGATTTAACACAAATAATAAAACCACTTCTTTTCTACTTCAAAAATAAATAAACATGAGAGAAATGAGTGAATAAAACAAGCAGGAAAAAGTATTTTGTTTACTTATTATTACAGGACAATTAACTAATAAACTAAATTGGTAAGTGGATCATGGGTCATAACAAAGTAGGTCTGGTGCAGATCATGTGAAATTGTTTCCTTATATATAGCAAAATGTTTTTGAAATTTATGCAACACATTTTTGCATTTATTTTGATTGAAAATATCACTTAGTAATTAGATTAATTATATTACAATTAACTAACTAGATTATAGTTAATTAATTAGTGAGAGAGTAGGTAAAACCAAGAAAAAAGGCACTATAATTAGTGCGGATGGTCTATTCCTGATTCGTCAATTCTGTTCTTGCTGAGTGTTTCATACAAAATTCAACATTAAATAACACGATAATAGCTGACATGTAAAATCAAACAACATCGCTAAACGGTGATTTTCTAAGTATGGCTTAGTTGTGTCATAAGGCCTCAGTGGGAATCGAACTCACTACTGAAGTTTTACTGGTCTAGCAAAACAAGCTTATTAACTATTAAACTACATTGAAGTGCCCCAAACAACATAACTAAATTCCAGATTCTAGATATTGGTCTATTTTTTAATTTTTTTCTAGAGTTAAATATTTTAATTTTTTTCTTTAAAATTTAATAAATTATTCTTAATCAAAAATTATTTCTTTTTTATTATCATTCTCCTCCTTCATTTTATGTCAATGCCTCCAAAAGCAAATAAATATATATATATATATATATATATATATATATTGAGAATTGAATGCAGACTGTTACGATATGACACAAACATCATACCATTGGGCCAGCAGGCCACAGTGGCAAAGAGGAAACTAACTTACTACATACAATATAGTGCAGCTCATTCTATTTCCAGTGGTGACACACATCCAAGCATACATAACCCACATGACTGGCCCCAAAAGCAAAGAATTTCTTCACAGAGCTGCTCAATTAAGAGCATTAGAAGCTGGAGATCTAGTATAGTTTAATATAAGTGATTTGTGATTTGTGAATTTGTATAATGTTCATAATAATTCACCATGTCTAGGCCTAGAATCTTCAACACACACACATACAGAAAACACTGGTCGGCCATCTGCTATCTTCAGCCCAAGACTGTCGGGGATTTTTTTTTTTTTTTCAATTTGGTTTAGATAGCATTGGTGAAAACGTATGGGGCTACTTTAGAGAATGTCTTAGTTTAGATAAGGAGTCTGGGTTGATGACCAGGAGATGGGCTGGGCTTGGGGGTTTATTTATGGCCAAGGCCTTTCGTTGTATGTAAATGAATTTAAGTTCCTGCTAGTGAATTATATTATTAGGTGGTGGTGGATTTAACGCACACACACACACACACACACACACATATGTATATATACACATATATGTACACATATATACATAAACACACACATACATACATATATACATCATCCCTGCTGGCACATAGCAGTGCTAGGTTGAAATAGGCTATACCCACATGAGGTAATTTGGGATTTTTTGCTGTATAAAATATATGCTCTGTTATAATATTTGCATTGAACTCCCTGTGGATCAGTTTTGATATTTGATATTATTAGGATCCACCTGGATTATATACCAATGACTCTATTACCTGTACTATATATATATATATATATATATATATATATATATATATATATATAAGTTAAATAGCAGGGTAGATTGGGCCTTATAGTCTAGGAGAAGAACAACTCTGAATTCAAAACCTGTGGGGGGTTGTTTGAGGACCTTGTGGCATACTGTACACCAGTTTTCTCTATTTGGCGCTTCTAAAAATTGTGGTTGGTTCTGCATGTATTCAAAACTATAATCTAATTATATGTGAGTGTAGTCTGGCTGTTGGTTCTAAGAACTGAGCTGCTTGACCCAAATATGTTGAAAACAACAGGAGCGTCCAGTGTGTATATATATGTGTATATATATATATATATATATATATATATATATATATAGAGAGAGAGAGAGAGAGAGAGAGAGATAGATTGATAGATAGATAGATAAGAGTTAGAGATCAAATGCAGATCAAATGTGGATTGGAATCCAAAAGTATGATAAAATAAAGAACAAATAAAAAATGTATATCAATCTAATATGTTTCACATTTATTAAAGCTTCGTCAGAGATTGAGAGAAAACACACAAAAAGACAGAAACACTGGTATTTTCAATTTTGTTTGAGTCAGTTCTAATTGGTCAGACACATGTCATGTGCATTAAAACCATATATATATATATATATATATATATATATATCATAAAATTACTCGCATGCGTGTAATACTGTAGCAGATAATGCAGTAGCATAGTTTAGTATAATAAAATGTATTACACACATATGAGTAATTTTTTGACAATTTTTTTTAATAAATTCTTAATGAGCTAAGAAAGAGAGTATACACATAGGTAAGAGAGTGAAAGCGAAATGAAGAGAGAGGGAGAGAGAAAATCAATTTGATTTCTGGCTTCAATTTCTTTTTTTTTTTTCTTAACTGGGTTATCATTCTATTTATTATCAATCGAGTGGTTCCACTATCAGGTGATCTTACTATTCATTGTTTTGCCTATTCACCTGTTCAAGATTTCTGACCAATGGCCTTGAAAGAATTTATCAAATGAGATTGTGAAGGCTGAAAAGCAGAATATTTTTGATAACAGATTTGTTACAATTTGTTTAATTTTTTAAGAGATACAGAACTGCTAAATTATTTTGTTACATTTTAATCAAACACTTTTCTCAAATCTAAATCCGCAGTACTCTTTGCCTTACTTTGCTTGCCATTAATCATTTGATAAAAAATGGTTTACATTTTACAAAGATTCCTTTTGAAAATTAAGTTACTTTTCAGTGTTTTTCACTATTTGCTTGTATATATTGTCATTTTCAAATGTGTTTTATATTATAAAACTTTATGTTTATAAAATTTATAAATTATAAATTTGATAAAAAAAATTTAATAATAAACAAGATTAAGAAATGACTATATTTAATAGCCTGTGACACTAATTCTTTTTCTGAATATTACAATTCCATAAATTTGTTATGACTACATGAAAAGAAAATTTTTCAACCGGGCCAAACAAGAAACCTGAAGGAAGTTGTGCAAACATTTACTGTATCATCCTATAATATTTTCTTAAAATTCAATAGAAATCATTTGTTGGTAATCTTATATACCATCAAATATACTAAATAAAAGTAACAAAAAGAAATTGCTAAGTGCGTTAATCTTTACTTATTTGGACAACCAATGAGTTTGTTTGGTTCATTAAATAAAAATAGAAAACAAACCTTTTGACAGAAACTAAATTTTCCTAATACCATTTCATAAGAAAACAGAACAAACTTTTTTATCAAATTATATATTGTCTGATATTCTTAAAAGAAACCTTTGCTATTATTGCACAAATTATTCACCTACATTTCTCCCATGTTTATCTTTTTTATCAACATTTTCAAACAAGTGTAATGTTGTGATAGAAGTTCAGAGATGAAAGCAATACGAAGGGAAACTGATATTATTTCCTAAAGTACTGAAAGAATTCTGGAAATACTTATAAAATCCTATATTTACAAAAACAACATAATTTTCAGTCATTTATAAACTGCAATTATTCATCTGTAGAAATACTTGTAGCTTGTAAATTTTATAAATTCTTTAGTTTGTAGGATAAAGAAAAATATATTTCGAATAGGGGGTGTCAGTTGTCAATTTTTGTGGCTCAAAATTTAACAGGCTACCTGAGTTTTAAATGCATTTATAACTTATTCCATATAATTTAATTTATAATGATTTTTGATTTTCCAAATTTACGTTGTTTGATTTGTTTACATATTGGAGGTGCAAGATTGTCAGCAGAGTAAACAGAATTGGCAGATGGGTTGGACACATCTAGGTGAAGCTGTGTTCAACCTTATCACAATTAGGAAGGAGATGACTCTACATCCTTGTGGTCTGTCCTGTTACTAGAAATCTGAGGATAAAATATTTTATCAACAGTATGTGATGATGGTTGTTGGTGGAAAGAATGGATGAGTAAACACTTGAACAAACCACTCCTCCATAACTATTTCATCACGCAGTTGTAACAGTAAAATTCAATTATACTCATCTGTATGTAGGTATGTATGTGTATACACATTTTCTTTTTCTCACTTTTTTCTTTCTACTTATCTGTCTGTCCCCCTCTCTCTCTCTCTCTCTCTCTCTCTCTCTCTCTTTCTCTATCAGTATAGGATAATTTGTCTTAATTTTTTGGATGAGGAGATCATTATTTTGGACTAATATCCTCATCTTTGTTGTTTTATCACAATGTTTCAGCTATTGTGCTCCCTAGCTTTCTTCAGGTGTTTG
Source organism: Acanthosepion lycidas (assembly GCA_963932145.1). NCBI lineage: Eukaryota > Metazoa > Mollusca > Cephalopoda > Sepiida > Sepiidae > Acanthosepion > Acanthosepion lycidas. The sequence continues at coordinate 7,855,046 of OZ010589.1, read as the reverse complement.
TAATCTTCATGGAATTTTTAAATGAATCCTTTATTTAATCCATGAAAATAGATTGTTCATGTCCCACTGTCTGTGTCTACAGATATCTTGTCTTCTATTTAAGACTGCTCAGTCATTGCTCATCCATTACCACCAAGTCTGAGTCTGTACTACTTGGACTAGGAATTGAACTCATAATTACTACATCACCAAATTCATGAGCTTATGATTTAATCCACTAGGGTATTGTCCAGCAGGACAATCCTGAACCTAGAACTTTGAGTTTAAAACCTAATCTTATTGCCTGCTTGCTAATATTTCTACTGTTATTAATTTTGAACTCTTTTGCTGTTACTTATTGCTGAAGCCTTGCTGTGAAGCTTGACTCTCTCTGACACCATATTTCTTTCTTTATATATATATATATAAGAGTTAAAGGATATGGTATTTATTTTTACTGAGACATTTACAAATGAAAAATCTATTTCTACTGTGGTAGTTACATATGAAAAATTATTTGGGGTTTGGAGGGAGAGGGTTTTAACATTTAAAATAAGTTAAATCAGTGATTCTCTGAGTTCCAAATTATATTTCTTCTCTATATTTTCTTTTGACTAAAATTCTCCTCCTTGGATTTGAAATTCTTTGCTAAGTAGCCAAGTGCCTCAGACTTAAGAATCACTCAATGAAATAATTTCAATTAATGTTATTTTTTGATTTTTAACAAATCTGCAATCACTTGTCTCATAATATCAGAAAAATTAGTTTTTTGATAGTGTATAGGAAAATGAAATAAATAAGATAATAAGAATTCATAATCAAAAAAGAAAACAAAATATATTTTTCCACGATGCAAGTAATAATGGAACCACAAATTTTATTACCCAATTTTATCAAACACCTGATAGGCAGTACTGTTTAAATTTTTAAGAGACAAACATTTTTCTTCCTTTCTCTTTTTCTCCCTCTTGCTCCAAGATGCAGCAGAAGTGGAAAAAAAAAGAGAAAGAAGGTTAATTATATGAGAAATAAAGCAATTTTCAGAACAGACAGTGACTCTGGTTTGTAGAAGCAGTGTAGTTTATGTGTTAAAAGTTATAGTTATTGGTTTAACCATTATCAGTTCTGTGGTGCCATGGTCTTCTTAATTATGGTCAGTTACTGAGTTTTGGAATTGCAAATACAACAATATTCACTGGATTGGTGACTGGTAATCAGTTCAACAATTCAATGAGGAAACTTTGTTCTCGATCCTGCAGACAAAGTTAGTCTCTAGAACCTGGTGTCCAACTCTTCCACTTGATCATCAGTTTGCAAGTTGGAGAAATTGTCTTCATTTGAACAATTCTTCTTGAACAGCATCTTGCAGGCGGGGCAGCAAAGTAGGCAGTGGAATGAGGATGATAGGAATAAACTTGCAGGGTCTTCATTGTCTCAAGGGCAAAAATCAACCATCTTATATAGCAGTATCCTAGCATAGTTGGACTCTGGTTAATTTGACCTATTATTAAAAAAAATCCTTGAATTAACATTTGCCAGGCTTCTCTAAACTTGACTTGTTTAAATCCTCTTTATTGTTTGAATTTTTTTTTTATCTCCCCCTCTTATAGTGGTTCATATTGTCTATATCACTAGTTAAATTTCCTCAACCAATCAATATTATCTACTCAAATTATAATTTTCCCAGCATTCATTTTCTACCTTCCTATCACACAGAATAGAAAAATGAATGAATGACAATGTGCCATTGTTTTGTTCACAAAGAATTTATGTCCCAGTGGTTTTTCTATCTAGTCTCATTTGGATTCTGTTTCATGATCATTTTATTTCTCCAGCAAGAAAGTCCACTGCATTCTTATGGTAATTCTGTTTTCCTTCAGACTGATATTCTTTTCTCCAAGTTTCTTCTCTTGGATAAATGCCCACACATTTATTTCTTGTCAGCTTATATTCAATGGCAAATTTCACTTGAAGTGATAAAAAACAAACCCCATACTACTTTGAGTGTACTACTAAAATCCATATTACCCTGCTTTGATTTCTAGGGTTTTCTTATTAACTTATCAAGTTAATGTCATTCCAAAAGGCTCCCAAATATAGTTGTGCATACTTGTATAATCCATATCAGTAATTGTTATATGAAGTGGTGTGCAGAGGTTTGATGATGCCTGGGGTCAACTCCTTGATTGTATGCCCTTAAGACTCAAGTAAGGGACTTAGTACTAATGTGAAAAGGAAGACATTTTAAATATGTAAAAACAGATGAAGCATGAGATAAATACTTTATTTTAAATTTCAAAAACTAGATTTTTATTTCACTTTGATTCAATGCCTTCCTGATGCCTGGGTTTGTCTCATCCTCTGCCTCCCCCCCTTCTGCATGCTACTGTTTATATGGTACTGAAAGCTATAGCAATCTTGATTTATACACATTGATAAGAAGTTTCTTTCAATTTTCTCACTCTTTGGTAGTGTCTTTGTCAATTATCTGGGTCTCATTCCAGAAAGGGTAATGTATGTTCTCACTTCAGATATAATCTGATATACCACATTTTTATCTCTCTTTTAGTTGTGGTTTTTATGTTTCTTGAGCTTGACTTTAAGGAGAAATTAGTTTGCCTTTTATATATATTTATATATTAACATGGAACATTGTAAATTCAATCTTTTTTTTTGGATCCTTTTTTCATATTCTTTTTTTTTTCTTATACTTGAAGAAGAAGGTTTGATTTGGTTTGGTTTGTTTTATGGTATATCAACCTCAATGGGTTATTTAATGCTGACAAGATTTTTACTGCTGGTAATAATTTTTCCAAAAATATATTGCTGGTAATATATTTTCCTTCAAAAATGTATTGCTGGCAATATTTTTTTTTTGAAAAATGTATTGCTGGTAATAATTTTTTCCTTCAAAAATTCATTGCTGGTACTAAAACCTATTTTTACACTTTCATAGTGTTTTGACCCCAGTTTGGGATTAACTATTTGCTGTGACCCTAACAGGTGTTTAATATCCCAGGTCAGGATGGACCTGGGAACACTAGCAATTAAGAGGTGGTTCCACGCTCCTCAAAACCCCCTGATCAGAGGCCTTGCTGTTGGACGTAGTTTATTGTCTTATTCAGGATGCTCAAGATGAAGGAAAATAGAAAAGACAGTGGCTTACATTTTGAAAATGAACTCTTGGCATGATAGTAATAGAATGTGATTAACAATGAATATTTTCATCAAATCATTTATTTTCTTAACTAACAATTATTTGTGATTTGTAATCATTATTTATCACTTATAAATATCTCTTGATTCTCTTGTACATTGTATGATATCATTCTTTAATTATTTATTTTTTTATAAATGGAACGCAAAGAATCAGAAAAAAAATCTTTAAAATTTAACAAATTGGAAAATCATTTCATATATTCATAAATCTGAGATTTCGGTAGTGAATGTTTATTTTTTTAACTTGTTTTTTTTCTGATTTATAATTAGAAATTATTTCTTCTTTACTTACTTAAAAATAGTGATACCAGGACAATTGAAGACAATGTAGAAGGCTAACTGTTTGCAGGTGTGAACACACGAACAATAGTGGCACCATTTTTATTCATAGTTATCAACTATTAACATCTAACATGTACAATACTTGGCATAAATTTATTGCTGAGACCACAAAATGCTCTAAAATTAAATGTGTTTTCCGATTCAAGTGTAAAGATATTAACAGTCATAACTAATGGCTACTCATTTCAGTATTTTGAGGGCAATTTAGATTTGATATAATCAAACATTTATAAAATCTACAATTGCTGAGCTATAGATATGAATGTCATAGGGATATTTTCCTATTTATCTGACAAAGATACTGTTTCTTTCATTAGAATTTGTACTTTTAAGCTTAGTGTGACTTTCTAATTAGGGCATTAGCCACAATTATCTTATTTAAATCTTTTGTTCGGACCCATTGAAGTCTATATCTGCTAGCTTAAAACAAAGTCATTTTGTAGAGCACTAAATAAATATTTAAAGCTGAGTGTGACTTAGCAATTAGGATATGGGAAGCCATCATGACAAAGCCAGGCTCAATTATCCTATTTAAGAACAGTAAATTTTTTTTGCTGGAACCATGAAGTCAAAAGGCCTACTAATATATAAGAAATATCATTAATCTTATTGCCAGTATTATCATTTTGTTGGCTTTTTATTCCTCAAATTTCATTTTCCGGCCTATTAAATCTACAAGAAGCACACATGGATCATCTTTCATTATATATATATTTTAAGACATTTTATGTTTATAGATTCTTTTTATAGATACAAATATTTAAGTAAATGCTCTGTTTATAATAAACAGTATTAAACAACATTTACCGTCCTGAATGTCCGAGAAAATTTTCATAGAAAATATTCATCCTCCATGTATTTAGGCAATAATCCCTCTTTTATACATGTTTCATTAAAGGTGACTGACAAGGTACTGTGATTAATCATTTCATTTAATTTTTCTTGTGTTCATACAAGTGTTTTCTTTTCTGGATACAAAGTGTGTAAAAAACTGTACAAATCTTCTTCATTTCCCAGCACTTTAGGCTATACTTTTAGCTATTATCAAGGATAATTTTTATTTTTACTTTTAAACTGAATGTATGGGTTGTGTGTATATATATCTAGATTTATAGGTATTTTATTTTCCAAACATAGTCAATTGTGGCTGTGATCGTAGAGAATGTTATTAACTGTTGGCTTTTTCTTCTTTATTATTAGGGCTTCCATTATTTTTAATCTTTTTTTGCATGTGCATGAGTTTTGTATTTTTTATTATGTTTGTATTTTTTAGTAGTATATTTCAGATGGAATCTTATAGGTTTGTGTGTATGTTTAAATGAGTTCTAATGGAGCTGTGGTCGGATATATGTAAAATAAGTTGTCTGGATAGGCATGTAGTAGTGTGAACGATGTAATTATTTATAAGTTTCGTTTGACCAGGAATACAGTTCCTTAAGGGACATTTGAACTCGTAAATAATGTTGCTTCTTTGAAGTTTTGATTTTGTAGATGTGTTGTTATTTTTGAGGAAATGGTTCGTTAGCTGTTTTTAAATTTTTGGTAATAGATAATTAAATTAATGTATTTGTTCAGATCAACTGGTCTAGTGTATTTCTTTGATATTTCTAAGTGAAGATTCATCTTGTTTATAGTTGTTGTTGTGCATTTCAATATTGTAGAAAATATTTTTGTTATTGCTTTTGTCTGTGTGTTCAGTATTGTTAGTATTTAATTTGAAAAGAAATAGTCTAATCAATAAGGTAGTTAAAAAAGCCATTGTTAATTATTGTCTGTTTTGCATTGTTGAGTTCTTTAAGGAAAAGTAGATGAGAGGATGGATTCTTGTGAGCTGTCTTTAGAATTTTTTTATCATTGCTATTTTGTATCTAAGTCGGCATTCACTTTTAAAATTAAGGTGGCCAGAGTTTCTTCTAGTGGGTCTTTTAAACAATGAAGTAGTGAAGGTGTTGTTATTGTATTCTACAAGAACGTCTAAGAACGGGAGTTTATTTTTAACTTAGATTGTAGATAAAGTTAAGAACATACTATTTTTCAAATGTGGTTTTGAGGTTATTTATTTTTTGTGTGTTTTTCCCTAAAATAAAGATATCGTCTACGTAGTGGACATATATTTTGGGTTTAGTGACCTGTTTAAATTTCATGTTTTCTACATGGAACATGTAGTAATTGGAGAAGTACATGTCGAGCTGATTTCCCATACTAACAACATTAGTTGGTGTAGTTATTTCCGTTACGGTCATAGAAGGGGACTTTTGATTGTGCATGCATGTCAAATTTTTTGAGGATATTTGGTTTGATGATTGGAGGTGGAATATAATTATTTGTGTACATGGATTTAAGGATACTGTCAGTGGGGACATTTGTGAATAAATTTTCAACATCGAGTGATGCTAAAATACCTTGGGTTATTTTTTTACTTTTTAGAATTTGGAGAAATTTGTGGGTAGATGTGATGCTGTAATTGGTGGGTAGGTATGGGGTAATGACATCATTAAGGAATTTTGATAGGAGTAAGGATCTGAGAAAAATTAAATAAAAAGCTTAATTTAAGTAGCTTTTCAGTTGTCTTTATATATATATATATATATATATATATATATATATATATATATATATATATATATATATATATATATATATATAAACTTTATTCTTATAACTGTATTCTTTTGGGTTTTCTCTTTATTTTTCCTGAGTAATTCCAGCTCAGTCAGCCTGGAGTTTGGGCAAATACTGAATTTTGATTGTAGACTAAATTTTGATCTTGACCATGCCCATAAATTTAAACAGGTAGAATAGTAATATAAATTTTCATTTTGTTGTATGGTGTTGTTTTATGACACATGATCAGTAGTAAACTTCCTGTCGCCTGACTCTATATTCTACCATTTATTTATCTTATATCCAACAGGTGAAAATAAGTAAAATCCTATTTGCCAATCCCACCACATATTTAACGAAATTTAACGAGAATTAAAACATTCAAACTGAACAAGAACAAAAATTAATTTGATTGAAAATTGCCAATAAATAAATATCAAAACACAGTATTTTCCAATATTTATTATCATTGAAAAAATACAAGGAAAGGTGAACTAGTCAAAATTAATAATGATGAAAATGGCTCATTAAAGAAATTTAAGTATGGCGTAAATTCTATAAAGTATAAAATATGCAATATGCCAACACTATTTCTTAAATTTGACTTATTTTTGCTAATTTCTGCTTTTCTGTTGCTAAAAGTATCAATATCTTTTGGAAGAAAAAATTAAAAGAAAAATATAAATTTTTATCACTTCTCTGTATCGACATTTGATGTCGAAAAAAAAGTTTTGTTCTTGAATTTGTTTTAAACTTACAGCCTAGCAAAGCAACTTGTAGATGAAGAATTGCAATCAACCCCATCTTCTTGTGGTTTAGCTACCATGAAGCTTCTGTAAAGATGACAATAACCCTTGAGGATGTCCAAGTGGAAAACTTTGCATTCAGCTGACATCATACACTTGGAGACACACTGGAACTTCCCACCTGTGGAGTGCTTAATCTTTTGCCTAAAATGATGTTTTCCATTAAGCTTTTCAAAATTTGCTGTTGAAAAAGAAAAAAAAATAGCTTAATATTGCATATCCACAATTTGATAAAGATTAGAAAGAAGCGAAAAGCAATGAAAAAAAAGAAAAAAAAAAACAAAACTATATGATATTTTCTGTTGTCCTCATTTTTGGTGTCATAAAGTATTTCAACTTTTCTACTTTTAAGTGCCTGTAATATTCATGTATCATTCTCAAAACTGTTGCAGGATACTAGTATTTTGGTGTAGAAATAAGTCACCATTATGTTGTGCGATACTAGTATGTTTGGATAGGAATAAGTCACCATTATCAGGGCCATAGCAGCATAGAGGGCTGCTTTGCCCCCCACCAAATTTTTACCAATTGTAGTATTTTTTACAGGGTTTCATTTTAACAAAATACAATAAACAAAGAAATACAAGATAGAAAAGCTATCAAAGGAAAGACGAATATAAGTTTCATAAAACCCAGATGAAAGAATTTTTCTTTAAAGGTGTACGATGATGATAATTTTCCTTTATCATGTGCGTACATTTTTTTTTACAATTTACAACTGTGATGAGTCCCAAAAAAATAAAATTAAATATAAAATATAAAAGTAAAATGTACAAATAAATAGAAAAGAATTCAAATTAAAACAAATCATTTGCTTTCACTTATCCTTATCTCTCTCTATCTATCTATCTATCTATGTATATATATATATATATATATATATATATATATATATATATATATATATATATATATATATATATAGGAAAGGGACGAAAAGTCTAACCCCAGCCGAAAATTGCCGGGTATTGATGGCCCAAAAAGACATTGAGATGAAAGATGCACAAACTAATATGAGAAAATTTTCATTTCTTTTCGGTTATCTACTTGGCGAGAAAGCATTTAATGCCAACAGATAATCTTAGTCGGACGATTCAGTCTCCTGAACTTTGAGTAGTTGAGGCCCACCAGTTAGCAGAAGTCATGATAAAAAGTTTTTCAGCCAGAAAGGATTGATAGATCATTCAATTTGTTTTTGGAATACATTTCTAAAAGGAGAGAACTTGACATCAATGATGCAGAACTTCTAAGAAAACGGAAACATCCAAAAAATCTGACTGATTTCTTTGGCTATGCGCAAGCAAATTATCACAACTTTGCCTATACAAAAGAAATGTACAGAACAAAGTTCTTTGAAGCATACGATTTTGTGACTTTGTCACAATATCTATTACTGACAGGTTTGACCAATCTGAATTTGTAGAACATGGAACGATGTAAAATTTTCTTTTGAAGGTTTTGCGTGGTGAAGAAGATCCAAACAACGAGATACGAAAGAAATTAATTGAAAATAGTTCTCTTGTTTCAGTTCATGAGGGGGATATTGATATGTTCCTGATGAATATCCTGCTCAAACATTTACTCAATATATTGAAGATTGATAGAGCAAATGCAACTCTTCCAACAATATTTGAAAAGATGAGATCCCTAGATGCAGCACAAAGAAATATTAGTAAAGTCAAAGCTCATCGAACCCATTTTCTTAGAACCCGCTACAAATACTGAAAGTGAAAGAATTTTTTCAGCACTTAAAAGAGTTAAAACAGATTTGCGATCAATCATGCGTGAAAAAAAGGGATTTGGTGATTTGATGGTAATGAAGCTGCAAACTCATTTTCCGAAAGGAAATCACATCGAAGTCTCCTATCTGGGAAATTTTCAAGACATGATTTTCCCCCAAACACTAAAACACGCAATACTGGAATACAAACGGGACGGGACAATAATTTTAAAAAAATGTTTTTGCAGTTGTTTTGTTTTTTCTGACCCAAATAAAAAAAAAGAACTAAGTAAAAAAAATTTTTTTCCTTCTTTAATGAATCTATATTTTCCAAGATGACATTAAAAAAAAAAAAAAGATTAAAGTTCTTTTATTCGTCGTTTGTTTATTTTAAAGATGGTTTCTGCCAATCTAGAGGTACTGGACATTTTAAATGTTCTTGCCGCTAACCATGCTGGCGGCCTTTGAAAACTTAATTAACTAAATTCCAATTTTTTATCAAAAAAAAAAAAAAAATAAAAAAAGCAAAAAAAACCCATCTGTCTCTGCTATGACCCTGATTATATTGTGGGATACTAGTATGTTTGGAATAAGTTAGCATTATGATGCAGGATACTAGTATATTCGGATAAAAATAAGTCATCTAAGTTGCGGGATATCAGTAAGTTTGAGTAGGAATAAATCATCATTATGTTGTGGGATATTAGTATTTTCGGATAAAATAAGTCACCATTACGTTTCAGGACGTTAGTATGTTTGGGTAGAAATAAGGCAACATTTTTTGTGGTATACTAGAGCGTTTGGTTATAAATAAGTCACCATTATGTTACGTGATACTAGTATGTTTGAGTAGGAATAATTCACCATTATGTAGCGGGATATTAATATATTTGGATAGAAATAAAGTCAGCATTATATTGAAGGATGATAATATTTTTGTATAGGAATAAGTCAACATTATGTTGCGAAATACTAATGTAGAATCTGACTTCTACATTTCGTATATCACATTTAATTTCCAGGATGCTGTTATTTAACAACGTCCTGAGTGAACAATAAATATTAAAATTGTATTTTGTGTATCTTCACGAGTAAAGTTCTAAAATCTTGAGCAAGCTAAACACATAGGCTCCAAACCAAGTTTCAGCAACTGACATATTCTGATTGGCCCAATAATTCCAAGGTCATGTTTCCGTCTACGCACAGCCTGTTCAAACCAGAGTACCGCCAAAATATTGAAAACGTATTCTTGAGCCTATCACATGATCAACAAGTAAATAAATATGATACACTAGAACATACGAGCCAGTGAGCATCGTGACAGCAATGCATTCGCTACCAAACTATTAGAATTAAAACATTCAAACTGAACAAGAACAAAAATTAATTTGATTGAAAATTGCCAATAAATAAATATCAAAACACAGTATTTTCCAATATTTATTAACATCGAAAAAATAGAATGAAAGGTGAACTAGTCAAAATTAATAATGATGAAAATGGCTCATTAAAGAAATTTAAGTATGGCGTAAATTCTATAAAGTATAAAATATGCAATATGCCAACACAAAACCAAAAAACACAGCTAAAAACTACATCACACTATTGTGATGTTCTCCTTCTAAAGAGTCTATGTTAGACTCTTCCGCCTACTATAAAATTAGTAGGAGAGAAGGCTTCGGGGAACAGTGGATTGATCGCTAGTTCATTCGATACACTCTCACTAGTCATGTAATATTCTTCTGGTGTACTTACTGTTTAATATACAATATATCTGCAAACATGGTTCTTGTTATTAGGTTGGTGCAAAAATAATGACGTAATAATGTCGTTTTTTGACGTATTTTTTAACGTCAAAAAACGACATTATTACGTCATTATTTTTGCACCGACTTAGTACTTAACCATTTACTTGGTGGCAACATCTTGGCGACGAAGGATTCGAAGAAACGGACTTCACGTTAAATCATTTTTTTTTTTGCCAATGTCTACAACAGTGGTGAAGAAAGGAATTCTAATCCAACTCTCTGACAAATGGCATCCAGTGTTAATTACAATACTGACAGTGAAAAAAAGAAACTCATCAAAACAAGAGGATTTCTACAAGTTCAATTCAGTAGTTGGGAAGAAGGTTGGTGAACCTTATTATTTTTAACATTCCAACAAGTCAAACAGATTTATTGTTTCGCTGATAGGGTAAAGTAAAGATTTACCCCCTCTCCCGCTTTTAAATTTTTCAGTAAAAGAATCGTACAAGTCAAACAGATTTATTTAAGAATGTAAAGAGACCCCCCCAACTCCCATTTCTTAGTCTTACGCAGTAAAATGGACGAATTAAAAAGTGTAATGCTAGAGTTGTTGAAACACCAACAGGTTCAACATTTTCTGTTGGTACAGAAATACCAAGAAAGACAAGAGGAATTCCAAAGAGAACAATCAGAATACCAGAAGTTGTTTGAGTAACTGCACCGAGAAATTCAGGTTAGACAATAGAAACTGGAAGAAATGTTCCTTCAAACGCAGAATGAGCAAAGGCAGTTGTATATGTCCATAAAAAAACAAAATGAGGACAGCGATAACACGTTCTCTTAAAACGCTATATGGAGTGCTATTGAAAACTTTACGTTTGCACCTGAAGAAGAAATTACATTCGCTTCGTAATTTAAATGTTATGAGGACTTATACAATATGGATTGTGCAAGTTGGGCTGACCATAAAAAGGTTCGCCTACTCCTCAGGAAATTAGGCACAGCAGAATATACTAAGTTTGTTAACTATATTTTACCTAAGAAAACCAGTGACTTGAAACTTAAAGAGGCGGTTCAATCATTAACAGAACTCTTCATTCCAAAGACATCACTGTTCCACAAGCGGTGGAAATGCATGAATCTCACCCGCAAAGAAAACGAAGATTATACTATTCTCGCTAGTGTAGTCAATAAACACTGCGATGACTTCAAATTGGCAGAGTTAAGTTGATTTTCGTCCAGGGTTTGATTACAGCGAAAGACGCCGAAATACGTCGTTGGGTACTCAACAAGTTGAAAACGACGTTACTTTACAGCAAATTGCCGGAGATTGTCAACGTTTCGTGAGCGTCAGAGAGGATTCGAAAAACATCGAAGAGTGGCGTGGCTCACATTAAAAAAATACGCCAAAAAAAAAAAAAAAAAAAATTAAAAAAATACGCTAACCAAAGAATAAAGTTACTTTGCCTTCAAGACCAGGTTTAGGGTGTGGTCAATTACATTGGTATAGAGATTGTCCTTTTAAAGATAAAAAATGTTTTAATTGCGATAAATTGGGATACAAAAGTTCCCACTGTAGGATTAGGAACAAGACAAAAAAAGTGTTGTAAAAATTACCAAGTCTGATGAATCAGGAAGTCATGACATGAGGAAATATATTGAAGTGCAAATGTTTAACAAAAATATAAGGCTACAGCTTGATTCGAGTTCAGACTTACCCATAATTAATTATCAAACATGGAAAAAACTGGTTAAGCCGACTTTGTTAAGAACGAAACGAATAACTAAAAGTGTAACTGACGACCCTATTAAGTTTATGGGCGAACTTATAACGAATGTGTTACTTAAAGGTAAAACCTTAAAACTAAAGGCGTATATTATAATACAAGTAATTTATTTGGGACTGATTGGTTAGAACAGTTTCAACTTTGGGATATGCCTATTAACTCATTATGTCAAAAAGTCGAAAATTTGACTGACGAAGCAGAAGTTGGAAGATGAACTTAAAAAAATTTTCCGATGTTTTCAGTGGAGGACTAGGAAAATGCAGAAAAATGTCTGCTAAGTTTGAGTTAGAGCCAGACGTAAACCCAGTTTTTAAGAAAAAAACGTAACGTTCCATTTGCTTCGTTAAATCAAATTGAGGAAGAACTGAATCGAATTGAGGAAATGGGAGTTCTGGCAAAGGATGAATATAGTGAATGGGCATCTCCCACAGTTTATATTTTAAAAAAAAAAAAGAGCAAATAAATTTGTGTATGTGTTGACTTCTTTACGAGGCTGAACAGCGCACTAAAGGATCACCATTATCCCCTTCCAAGTCCAGAGGAGATATTCGCTAAGCTCAGTGGGCGAAAATATTTTTCTAAGATTGACTTAAGCAACGCATATCTATAAATACCCGTGGACGAGGAATACTCGAAGCTCCTTTGCATAAACACCCACAAGGGTTTATACAAATTTTTAAAACTTCCTTTCGGGGTTAAGGTCACTCCTTCCATTTTTCAACAGGTCATGGACACGATATTAAATGGTCTGGGTTTTGTGGTGGCCTATCTTGATGACGTCCTAATGAAAAGCGAGAGCATCGAGGAACACAAATCGCACGTTTGGTAGGTGTTCAGGAGAATCCAGGATTACGGATGCAAATTAAAAGATGGGAAGTGTGAATTTTTCTTAGAAAGGATTAAGTTCTTGGGGCAAATAATTGACAAAGACGGAAGACGTTCCGACCCAGATAACAATGACAATAAGGAATATGCCAGCACCAGAAAATGTGTCAGCTCTTCAAAGTTTTTTTGGTCTTGCCAATTATTACGACATTTTTGTACCAAGAATGCACAGTGTGAGAGCTCAAAAGTCCCAAAAGAAAAAAAGGAAATTTACGGAACCTTTAGAAATTAACCGGTCTTACGTCTTTTTAAGAAACGCACTCTTCCTATCTGGTAAGTAACATCCTACTTTCATACAAAATATCAACGAGAAGCCATTGGTCAATCACAGTACATCCAACTTGCTGATTGGTCAGTTTCAACCAATCATATCGCTCTCACGTGCAGAGTCAATTTAGGCGCCAAGTCAATTCTGATCCTCTCACGTGATACAGGCAGATATATAAACCCAACACGTGTAAACTCCCTCGAGTTTCTTTTCTTTTCATTCATCTCTCGCTCTCTCTCTCCTTGCTACCAAGTACCAAGATGTAATCTTCAAGAACTCCCGTCTTAACCTTTGCGGTCAGACGTTAAAGACCATTACCAACATTCACGGATAAAAGAAAAATCTATTTTCGATATTACATTGATTTATCGAATTTGTTATTTCTCTTGTTATCTATTGTTTCTTAACACATTTGTTGAAAGTAAAAATAGAAGGGATTGAAATGAGGTCGTTCGATTCTACACTAATGTTCAGGTAGAAATAAGTCACCATTATGTTGCGGAATACTAGTATATTTAGGTAGAAATAAGACACCAATATGTTGCGAGTATCATCTGTTTGGTTTTGATATGTAGACATTTCATATTAAATATTTATGGGATCCTGGAACATTTATCCCACAAACAATAATGGCGGATTTGATGTGAATCCGTGTAAAAACAAGACAACATACAGTGAATATAAAACAAACGAAATTGCATGTTATTAACAAAAGGAATTACATGTGTACACAATTGTAATGAAAGGAAAAAACATTAAAACTACAACCTGTATGAAGATATTACACAAAACAAATAAACCTCAATAACTCAAAAGGTTTGGAATCAATATTTGTCAAATTTAAACTTCCAACCATAGTAAAATATTTAATTAAATTTTCTGCCATTTTAATGGTTAGTTAGTTAGTTTTTGAGATATTTTAAATTTACGAAGATGAACCGACTGAAGTTAATATGCAGATTAAACTAATATTAGCTGAAGACCTCTGAAATCTAATAAAAAAATATTTTCTCTTTTTGTTCATAACATATGTTGAAACATGGGTTGACGACTGTTGAAAAACAGAAAATAGCAATGTTAATGAATAACGGAGTGTCCACATTGAAGAGCTTTGCAGAGATCATCGAACGATAAAGAAGGCTTTTGAAAATATAAGTTGAGAACTCCAAACAAAGGAAAGGGCTTTAAACTAAAGCCATAGTTCTCTAGGTTGGAATTAAAGGATTCAAGACAACAAAAACGTGTAGAATTCTTTGTGAATTGGGATCTGTAAAAAATCTCCTAGGCAACCTCCCTTCACTAAAGCAAATATTCAAAGCGTCAAAATTGGCCCAGAAATATGTGAAAATTGATTTTTCTAATTACTTTAAAAGTAATTTTTACGGACGAATCTCGAGTAACAATTGATGGACCTGATGGATAAACCAAAGGAAGGATTTTATCCAATTCAGACGTGCCTGTGGTTAAAAAAAAGTAACAAAGAGGCGGTAGTGTTATGCTATGGACTGGAATTGTTGATCAAACCATTATTGGACCATTTAAAGTCGATGAAGGAGTTAAACTGCTATCTATTACGATTTTATGAACAAAACTTTCTTTGCATGAAAGTCTCGCAGTTTCAAAGCGAAGTGTGTATTGATAATGCATCTTCCCGTGTTGGTCTTCTACATTTCAATATTTCTGACCATTTAGTATAACTATCAACTACCACTAGATAGTATGTTCCGTTTAACGGTCCTGCGAAGTCTATATGTATTCTGGGCCATGGCATATCGATTTTATTGATAGGAAACACAGAAAGGAAACTACAATGTCTCCTACAGAAGTTAATGTAGGAAAACTAGAAGGAGGGACTGGACATCAGTTGCAAGAAGACGGAATGCGTTGTTGTTAGCAAAAGAAAGAGACTAACATGCAAATTACAGATTGGAGAAAATCAAACAAGTACAACAATTTAAATATTTGTGAAGTATTTTAACAGAGGACAGATAGGGTGACACTGAAATCCGAAGGTGCATTGGGATAGCGAAAGAGGCTTTCCAAAAGCTAAGCAGAGTATTAAGAAACAGAAAAAAATGTTAGAAACAAAGAAAAGACTAACAGACTGTTACATAATATTAGTCCTCCAGAGTACTGAACTGTTACGTAATATCAGTCTTCCTATATGGCAATGAATGCGGGACAATCTCCTCACAGATAAAGAAGAGACTTCAAGCAACAGAAACAAAGAAAAGAGTAATGAACTGTTACGTAATATCAGTCCTCCTGTATGACAGTGGATTCTGGATAATCTCCTCACAGAAGAAGAAGAGACTTCAAGCAAAAGAAAATAGTAATGAACTGTTATGTAATATCAGTCCTCCTATATGACAGTGAATGCTGGACAATCTCCTCAGAGAAGAAGAAGATACTTGAAGCAACAGAAATATGGTTCTACAGGAGGATACAGAAAATATCATGAAGCGAACATTTCAGCAACGTGGAAGTTTAAGAAAAAATGGAAACAAAGAGGACACTTATATATATCACCAGGAAGAGACAGTTGAAAATTCTAGGCCAGGTAATGAAGAAAGAGGGCTTGGAAAATATGATACTCAAAGGACAGGTTGAAGACAAGAGGGATAGAGGAAACAACATATAACCTACCCTACCAAATGAATGGTAAACCAAGATTTAGGAGAGAAAACAAAAATTATTAAGAGCTACAAAGGATAAGAAATTGTGGAGAGCCATGGCCCCATATAACTTGAAGGGACACAGCACATAGAAGAAGAACTTAAAGAACTTACCTTTCTTACGGGAATATTCTTGCTGACAAATAATAAAATTCATGGAAGTTTTAAAGTCCCAATGTAGATGAGTTTCATGAGCACTAATCTGCGCGTTTTCAAACAAAAGGGAGAAAAAACGTTTCTTATTAACCAAAATTTTCCCATTTGGAACTTTCCAAAAAACTTCATTTCCGACTTTAGTTGCTCCAACCCAGTAAGTTCTATAATCTAAAATGAAAACAAGAAAAGATTAGCAACTTTATTTTTATTTGGGATATTTGCAAAGTGGGCAATACTATGAAATGTGTTCATTATGAATAACATTGTATAATATCTGTGCATTTGTGTAATAAATCCTACTCGTTATATATGTAATCATTAGAGGGAATGAAAGGTTTGACGTATTTGTTGAATAAATCCTATTCGTTATATATGTAATCATTAGAGGGAATGAAAGGTTTGACATATTTGTTTAATAAATCCTACTCGTAATATATGTAATAATTTGAGGGAATGAAAGGTTTGACGTATTTGTTTAATAAATTATCTCTTTGATATGTTTACATGTGAAGTAATTAAGTTTGCTTGGTTAATCGTGAACAATAGAGGGAAATTTACCAAAACATGAAACCCAGTGCTACCTACTTTATGTAGTTTTCCTTTCAAATCATTTTTCTCTATGAATGCCTTTTGATGGGTTGAGACTTTCTTGGAAACACTCAACACACAGTTTGGTCTTTAAAAATATACCCACTATTAACACCTACAAACCGATCATCGTCAAGTCTGTGGGTTACCCCACTTGGCTTCGCTGAACAGACGTTAGGTGGCGCTGTTTAAGTTCTATAAAAAGACGAACATTTCCTTTTTTTCTTTCTTTTTCTCCTAGATGTAGTAGATCTAGACGAAAGGTCGCCACGCTGGGGGAAATTCCTTTCCCCGGTCGACTAACAACTGGACTCTTACACCCACGCATATATATCACACACAAACACGCACAATTCTTAATAGTTAATAGCTAAGTCTTTAATGCTTTCTTTTCATTTTCAACTGTGTACACTTTAATATAATTTCTCGCTTGTTAATATATGCATTAAATTTCGTTTGTTTAAAATCCATGTTGTGTGCCTTATTTTCACCCGAATTCACACGAGTCCACCAAATATTGTTTGTGAAACAAATGTACCATGAGACGTTAAATGTTTAGCGACACAAAAGGCTATTAGCTCTCTTTAGTCAGGAAGAACTTATGTGGGTCACTTCATAGAGTGACAAAATGGTCAGTCCTTCAGTCAGTTTCCAGGATTCTAACCGAGCATTTGCCTCGCCGGGGCTTCTGCCCGGGGCAACCAGCTGCCACGTGGTGCAACTTACAAGCCCATGGCGTCGTTTTCCTATAGAAATATATCTTCACTAGATATAGAACTATCTCCCGTTCACAGTCCTCATGTAGGGAAAAACCCATGGTTCACCGTTTCTCGTTGGCGGGAATATTCCCTTGCTCGAATCTGGAATCTTAAATATGGCTTTTCCGGAAACACAGAAGAATCTCCAGCAGCTCCAATTTCCGTTAGGAAGTATAAAGTAAGACCTTATATTTTAATTCACCTTTTACTCTGTTGTTGCATACATGTCATAGTTGCTATATGGTGAATTACCCGGTATGATATGGCATATTATTTAGTCTCCATTAACCGGTAACCATATAAAATCTACGGAAAGTGATTTGCATTGTTACATTTGAAAACTGGCAATGTGACAACACGTGAGAATTTTCGTCAGTCCTTTCTGGTATAAAAACTCCATAACTTGGTCTGCCCAACGTGAAACCAAACAAGCCTTTACGTAAAAACTTCCACAACACGCAACAAAAGTGATGATTTCTTCAACAAGTCAAATTGGTAGTACAAGGTTGATAATGTATTTATTGACTCTGGAATACAGTGACTAAAGGAGAAAATGGAAAAAGAGGGCGATTATAGATTATTACTAAACCATGAACACATCGACAAAGTGGTTAATAATATCGTGAAGTTTAAAATGTACAGCAGGCTGGATTGTAAAATTGCCTCCAAGCAGCTGCCCGTACGTGAGAATTAGAGACTATACATACACTGATACGTTTTTGAGCATGCAGATCAAATTTATAAAGAAACAACTGAAAGTCTGATGTTTTTGCTTGAGTACATTCCATCATAACTAGTCATTATCAAAGACGTTAATGTTATCAATCACAAAAGAAAAAAAATGATTCTACCTTTCCCAATACGGTTTGGGCCCTTATATAATCTCTATGACTTAACTATGATAATTAGATAGTCATTTACACATTACTACAGTTACAATTGGACCTTAAATATACGTGAATAGTACTTGAATTCATAAAAATATAATTTAGGTACCTCCAATAATTCTCTGAAAAAAAAAGAGAATATGTGGGATTCAGCGTACCCGGATTAAAAGGAGAATTTAATACGGGATACCCTGCCCACAAAATACAACGCAAATTTAAGAAGAAACAACACGATAAGGAACGTTTGTAGAAAATAGAACATTGTATATTTATTTTCTTGTGAATAGGGTAAGAAAGATTAATGCTTTTAGTTCATTTAAGCAAAAATGTGATTTTGATAAAAATGTCTGTGTTAGCAGAGTAATGTGTTTCTTTTGTTTTTTTTGTATAAAGGAAAAAGGGGCGATCAGTTTAAGTTGAAAAAGAGAGTGTGGATAAGGAATAAAAGAGAAAAGGAAAATCTACTTATGAATTGTTTTGGAGTCAGTTGTAAATTTGTTGTTGTTGTTTTCCTAATCCACTTTCGGCTCTTAGTGTCGGGTTGAGTCAGTGATGAAATTTGCTATCAGTCTTCTGTGATCTTTGCGCTCTTCTGACTGACTTGAAATTCTGTATTTATTGTTGGCTTTTTTTTTTTCACACTGGCTCATCTTTTTTTTTTGGTTTAGCAAATCGCCTCCTTTCATTGGTCAGAAAATTAATTTCACACCTTATTGCGAAATCTGTTTTTAGTCGTTTTGATCCGATTTTGCGGGTGTGCAAATCTACTTTGTGTTTTTTAGTCATTTGTTGGAATGATATAGGATTTGTATCTTATAACTAGCACAAATTTTATCGTCAAAATTTGTCATTATTATGTGGAGAGAGCAAACTATATTTTTTAATTATTTTATTAAATTTTTTAATCGTTTCTAGCACATACGAAATTTAGGTTAAAAATCTTGCTTTTCTTGCGGGGACAGCAAAGTAATAGTCGGATTCTAATGAAATTTTCAAAACTTATCAAGGAAACGAATTAAATTATTTTAGGAACTTTTTTTTTTTTAAGAAAATCTTGGTAGCAATATTGTATTTTCTTTTTTTTTTTTTTTTTTTTTTTTTTTACATCTGTTACCCGCCACTTAATTAAATTTCCAGATATTGATTTTTACCACTCTTCATATTTATACTAGTTAAAAGCAGCACTCCTTGGAGAATGTAAACCATCAATCTTTTTTTTCAAACAGATATTTACTGAAAATCTGCTCTGAATCGTCAAATAAAAATACATTAAAACTATGATATAATTAAAAAAAAATTTCATCGTTTTTATAAATAAGATATATTAAGGACACACTTGTCTTAAGAAAAAAAAATTTCGATGAATAATGAATTTTTACAAGATTTGTTTTCATTTGTTTACATTTTAATTAGAATGAAATATTGAGGGGGAAATGACAAGGAAACACACGTGTTATATTTACTGAAACAAGATAAGGAATTTATTTACAAATTTACACATTTGAAGTTGTCAGTAGCTTGTTTCAGGAAAAGAAATAATATATTTAAAAGTTCATAGTTTCGATGAATTGTTAGAAAGAAAATGTTTATATTAAAATCATCGACCACAAAGTAATATTCCAAAACATTTAACAGAAATTGAGAGAATTGGTTTTTCACATAAAAGTTATACGGTTGTATTCAACATGAATGACAAGATATATTTTAAGGCAATTAGCTTTGGAGTTGAAAAGAGTCCTTCGATATTGCCTTGCTCTCATTAGAGGCTGATAATGTATCAGCGTGTAATTTGACACAGACGTCATTCAGACGCATGGAACTCTGGCTTTCTACCTATTGCTTCTTTCTGCTTTTTCTCTCTCTCTTTCTTGATTCAACTTTCTCTGCCTACTTATATCAAAAGCGATGTGCCAATTTTCTATATACGGTCGACCACACACAACATTATCAGAAGATAAGAGCAATAATTATAATACATTTACAGCCAAATATATTTAAAATTCGATAAAACATTAGATTATTTAGAATATTTTCGTAAATTTTTAAGATTATTGAGTGAAAAATAGTATATTAAGGGCGCTCACGTTAATTCATATAAATCCTTTAAGGCCTAAAGCCCCCATAGAACAACCTTAGAATAATACCAATCTGTCATCAAACTGTCAATCCCGTGTACGCCTTAAATAATTAGTTACTGCCATTGAAAAAATGCATTTTTTTCTGCAATATTTTAAACTTAAAATAAATAATAGTTGTTTAAAATCAAATTAATTAAATCAGCTGATATTCCTCAAATAGTTTCAGAAAAGTATATTTTATTTTTGAGAGATTTTTAAATAAAGAAAATTACATTGCAATGAAAGACGACTAAAGAAGGGCGCTAATGAATGCTAATCAGCTATTTTAGCACAAAAACTAAAAGAAAAAAAATATCCTTCCAGTCAATTTAGATTAGTTTTAGAAATTCAGTATTTTGCCTATTAGAAATATTAAATTCAGTCTATTAGCTTGAAATTAAAACTAAAATAAAAGCTTTAAGAGAGATTTTTAAAAATTCATTTTAAACCATAGGTAATTTTTTTTGGTATAGTGGAAGTACCTAAAACTACTTGAAAAATAAATTTTAAAAATTCAAGGGAAATAACTCTGCATTGTAGGATGTTGAGAGTAACGTCCCTTGAAAAATGTTTTGAGATTTCTGAAACAGAATTTTCAAGTGAACAAAATGAATCGTGCTGGCAGAAAACTTAAGAGAATTCAAAGAAAACAGGTTCAAGGTTAGTCAATTCCTATTCATCAAGCGTAGGATATATGCATCCATTCACTTCGTATCCCTCTGGAGGATGCAAAGAAGCTCTTGACCTAACTATGCTTTTTCTTTTCTTCTATTGTACACTTGAAAATTCTGTTTCAGAAATTTCAAAACGTTGACGCTTGTTTCACATGACCTTACTCTCAATATCTACAATGCAAGTAAACTTCTTACCCTTAAGGTTTTAAAAAATATCTTTTTCAAGTATTCTATATCGCATTTTTTTAATTCAAGTGTGATTGTCTTGTTTCATACGTGCGCATTTAAAAATATATGAAATTACTGAGAATCTTTTAACTTTTTCTCTCTCGTAACAGATAACGTTACTGTTCTTCTTAATGATTAGTGATGGCCAAAAGCCTTTTTTTCTTTTATATATGTCACTTCAGGATGTGGACAATCAAGGGTAAGGCTGTCAATAACTGTTTTCCTTTGTAGCCCCTAACAGGTTTTGTCTTTTAAAAATCACTTCCAGTCTTAAATATGCCATTCATTTACAAGCACCTTAGATAACTACACGCTATTTCCCTCTGGCCCTCTTGTTTTGAATATGTCCTGTGAGTGTCAAATTCTCCAAGTCCTCTTTTCTCATGTTCCAGAAATTTAAACTATATATCTTTCTGATTTCAAGTACAAGTTTTCTTTTAGTTTTCATTTACTTCATTGTTTTTCACACGTTGAATCCATGTTATTCTCATAATCTATCTGAAGAAACATATATACATGCTCTATCCATCTCCTCTGGAACTGCATCACTGTTGTCTCAAATTTCCTTTTCCTCTGTAAGGAAACTGCCCTGCATTCATTAGCATATAACAGCATCTAACAGGATACTCAAATATTTTTGTTTCAGTCCAAAATCAGAAGTTGTTTTATGATTTAATATGTGGAGTTCTAAAATTAACCAAATAAAAAATTCTTTTACCCATGACAATATATTAAGTGGGTGGGTTAAATAATGTCCAAGAAAGCAATTCCAGAAGCCATGTCCATCAAGCCTAAGCTATTACCTTATTTCAACCACATCAAGCAGTCAAACATATTTACTAGGAGATTTATACAAATTGAATTTACAACAAAACTTTTACACTTACACATGCATTTACATTATTACAATCAGACTAAAGTTTTCATCTTTATTGTTAATATTAAAACATTTCAGCCATTTTGATCTCTAGCATTCTTTTGGTAGGCTATCTGGGTAGACTTCTGGGAATTTTGAATTAGACTTTATATTTAAATTGTTCTCGTTTCACTGTCCATGTCTAGAGATATCTCTTCTTGTTCTTTTTTAGTACTGCTTTATTATTCATTGTCTTGTTTCCACTTAGTCTGATTCTGTACTACCAATCCCAGGGATTGAACTCACAATTATTATGCTATACAATTCATGAACTCGTACAATCCAATGAATCTAAAACTGCTAGCCTTAAACCCAATATAATATAGTGCATCAGAATCAATATAGTAGATAAACTGAAATTAATGTTTCATATTTTTATTCTATTATGTCTGAATACCTGTGAACAACACAGTCATTATCAAGTACTGGGTGTTGTTATTGCGATAGATTTTGTTAGCTATATCCTGGCATTTTGAAGAATGCTGGATTTGGACTCATTCTAAAGTAATATATCTATATATATATATATATATATATATATATATATATATATATATAGTAAAAAAAGAAAGAACAGTAAGATATATAATCTGGGGTTCTTATTGATATTTTTATTTTTACAAAACAGAGCTCAATGTAAATTTACAGAGCATAAATATTAATAATTAACTGATTTAAAAATATGGTTTCATTGCTACACAGGAATTACCATGTTTCAAAAACAGAAACTAACAACTTCAAATTCAATTGAAAACTAGATATATAATTTTGTTTTAATATTATTTAATTCTTGTTTTAGTAAATATTTTTTTGTTGTTCTTGGTCTTCCTTTACCTAATTTATATTAAAAAATGTTATTTCATCTGAAGAACTACTTGAATGTTAATGACCCTTCTCAGAACTATGCAAAATACCTGTTGTGATGATATAACCCAACTTCCCCATTAACGATAATGGACGGACTGGTTGCCGATTAAGTACGACCACAGTGGATAATCAGGGGGGGACTTCGTTTGTTAACACCTATTGAGGTTAGGATACTCTCGACTCTGTCTCTGTACTTGTCACACCTACATCCGATTATAAACCTATTATTGAAAACCTACACTCGAGTTAACTTTGTTTATTATATCTTGCACGAGATATAACAATGCCAAAATATTCAATTTTTGCAATGATATTTTTATCTTATCTTGAAATATGACCAAGTTGTTCCCAATTAATATCCTGTTTTTTTTTTTTTTATACAGGTACTTTGGATATCTCTTTTGAATATCTTTTTTTCAAGTAGCATATGTTGAAATACCTTTTTAATACTCAAAATATTCTATCACCCATAAAAATTTCCATTCTCCCACCATTTTCTGTTCAGCTGATCATCACCCACCCAAAAGTTGAAATCGCCCACTGGTGGGCAATATTGTGCAGGTTGGGAAACCATAGTGTATAGATTTATGTTTACTTTTAAACATGTATGGATTTTTTTATGAAATAAAAAATATAGTTATCTTCATTTTTAACAGACATCTTCACTCATAAGAATTCAGTTAATTGTACTGATAAATACTTTTTTCTATGTATCTGCCATAAAGCGTATATCAGTAATCTAGTTTCAAGAGATTTTTCTTTGAGTGCAGTTCTTGTTGAGAACTCTATAATAAATATGAAATTAAATTTTGGTAATCTTTAATATTTGTGCTCATAAAAAAAATGGTCAAAATTACACATTTTTCTGCTGAGTTAGATTTAAATGTTTTATGTTTTGAAAAAAATTGTGAGGGCCAATAAAAAGTGAATATTTTATGACAACATGGAACAGAAAAGATTGTAGAACAAATGAAATGAAGCCCCACTCACAATATTAAATATAGATATTCATCTAAAGAATTATCTTTTATATATATATATATATATATATATATATATTGACTGGAAGGAATTCTTGGCTATGGACTCTTCTGGAAAACTGAAATGATTTGAATAAAATCTAATGCCATTTAGACTGTTAGATTGCAGGGTGATAATCACAGGCAGTGAGATTTTGAATTACTGCTCCCTGATGATAATTACAAGTGGTGTGAGATTTGAAAGAATCCATCTATTTCTCAGTGACTTTTCATAGTGAAAAGATGTATTCGTTTTCGCTTACACAAAAATGTATGTACCTCAACTACAGACACTAAAGTTTACTTTGAACACTTCATATTTCATTTCTCAATTTGTAAAATGTTCTATCAAAATATTTGTTAAAATTTCTTTGTTTAAATTCTGTCATTTTTCCTTTGGACTCACATATCCATCAAAAATAGTTTGCAGGTCAAATGTACCAGAAGCATATAAAATCTCATTGAAAGTGTTGAAGCCTGCAGCAAGACAAAGACACCAATTGACAAAAACCCTCTGCAATGAATCAAAAGAAATTGTGTAATATTCTTTCATGATAATAGAAGACCACATATTTGTTTGATGTCCAAACAAAAAGTATTTAAGTTTATATTTGATATTTTCCCTCATCTGCTATATTCACCCAATTTTGTACCTCTGGAATAAATCTATTCCAGTTTTAGAGAATTATGTCACTTAGAAAAAAGTCAGTTAGAATACAACAAGCAATTTGACTAGTTCTTTGCTATCTTAAACACCTTGATATTTTAGCTGGTGTGCTCTTTTGCCTTCTGCAGAGGACACTAGTCAAAAGAAAACCTCTTACCTGCAAGATTTGTCTTTATCCATTTTTGTTCATTCTTAGTTGGCATCTGCACTAACTCATGCCCCCTTTTTTCACATGTTTCTTTTGCAAGTGACCATTCTGTTTTTTTTTCATACATCCAATATATTTTTCCTATGACTGGATTATCAATCTTCATCAGAACTGCAGTCGTTTCTGTGTTGTCATCTGTATAAAGAATAGATAAAGGATAACAAATTTCAATAAAAAAACATTATATAGAGTCAAACTTGATTTGGAAAAATAGAAAGTTAAAACTTACAAATTAACTTGGAACAAAGAACAAGATATAAATCCAAAATGAAAATTAATTGTTCAAATAGACTTAAATCTGGAGCCAAATAAAAACTATGTTTCTCATAGGTTAAAAATGATAACCGCTATTCTGAATGAATACTTCGAATAATGGTTAGGGTAAAATGGATTCCACCCCACTGATTGGTCAAAATACCAGTAGTAAAAGATTAAACAAATCTCAATTGGTTAGAAATCATACGTAGGATTGAATAAAAAGATCTCATTTGAAAAGGCACAAATAGTGTTAAAATTCTTGCAATCATGAATGCTAGTTGAGAGAGAAAGTCTGATGTCATAGAGGGCTAAAACTTTCTATGACTCCCAGAATAGACATCACTGGGGAAGCGTTCTGGTGGGCAATATATAGCGCATAAAAAGAAAATGAGAAAATTTCAATTAAATGAAAAATTGTCACAAATATTTTAATACAACCATTTGTTTATAGCTAATGTTAATAGTAAAAGTGTTGTCTGACTTTTTAAAAATTACTATTTTTATCAGAAGAAAAATATGGAACAAAACAGAAAATAAAGCAAAGAATTGAAAATTACATTCTTTGATAAAATAAACAGAGAACTGATATGAAAATTACCTTTTGATTCAATACTGCAGGAAGTCAAAGAAAATGTCAAAAAATGTTATTCAATTTTTTTTTATAAATGAATGGAGACATATTACTGTGCTTCTGCATTGTGGCTTAGACAGTTAGGTATATGCCACGTATCAAAAGTGGCTATTTAAACCATGACACTGAATTCACATTTTCTCTAAGTAGGCAAGTTGGTTCTCTTGAAGAATAAAATATGAACAGATATTTTGTCAATGAGAATGGAAGACAATATCTTTTAACTTGGAATCATCTCGGGTGTTTGTAAGAATTTAATGGTTTTTGGACACTAGTTTTATTTTCCTTTTCTTTCATTGACTCATACATGCACAACTTTCAGAATGTGTTTATTTCCTTTAGTATAGAAAGTCTAATAAATGAAATATTGCAGGAATTTATTGAACATATGTACTTTCAGATTTTTTTTTTTTGTTTTTAAACATTTCACCACAAGCAAGGTGGGAAGCCACTAGGACGCAAGGGGTTACAGAAAATTTAGAGCAAGATCAGATAGGAGTGATAGAAGAAAGGATGAGGAGGAGGGTAGTGGATAGATCAAGGCAAATGGAGTTGTCGATTGACATTACACTTGAATAGCTGGAGATTATAGCTCTCAGGGAAACAGGAATAGGGAAGGGAGTTCCACAGGCGAGAGGTGTGAGACATGAAGCTATTGGAGTAGAAGAGACGGCTACATTTAGGAGTTTCGACAGTGAAGGGGTGAGAGCGGGATGCCATCCTCATAGGGCGCTTGAACTCATGATGTCTGGGAACCAGCGAATGCAGCTCCTTGGAGCAATTTCCAGGAAAGTATTTGTAGAACAGAGAGTTATATATATATATATATATATATATATATATATATATATTTTTCTGAATGTCCGAGAAATTTTCATAGAAAATATTCGTCCTTTGAAAGGATTCGAACCTGCATCCTATACGGAACTGTCATTTACGCTCCGTATAGAATGCAGGTTTGAATCCTATCAAAGGACGAATATTTTCTATGAAAATTTCTCGGACATTCAGGCCGGTAAATGTTATTTAATACTGTTTATTATAAACAGAGCATTTACTTAAATACTTGTATCTACAAAAAGAACGTTAAACATAAAAAATGTCTTTAATAAATAAATTGTCGGACTTTGTCCATTTCGTAATATATGACGTCATTTGTTTACATTTGATACGCCATGAGCAGTTATGAATGTATGAGATTCATGGAAGATTGAAGTTTATAAGCAGTAAATTCGACCTTGCCTACTGAACGCTCCTTTGTAGCCTAGTCGAATCCTGTCAAAGGACGAATATTTTCTATGAAAATTTCTCGGACATTCAGGCCGGTAAATGTTATTTAATACTGTTTATTATAAACAGAGCATTTACTTAAATACTTGTATCTATAAAAAGAACGTTAAACATGATAAATATATATATATATATATATATATATATATATATATATAGATATAGATATATATATATATATACACCTAGTGAGCCAGACAAACCTACCTAGGTTTCACCTAAACGGATCGTCAGGGAAAGTATGGCTAACAAGGTAAAGAGAAACACATATTTATAGGCAATAATTAAAACCATACCACGTGACCGAAGAACCACCTAAATAGATTGGGTGGGGGGTTAAAATTTATTTATTCAACAAAAATGGGGAGCGGGGAGTAAAAAAAAAAAAAAATCTAAGGTGGAAACCGTCTAAATAAGTAACCAAGAATTTTTGTGTCTACATACATTAAGGATTTCAGTTTTAGAGTTTAATAATTGGCTAGGTTGATCAAATAAAGCTATGGCTAATTTCTCCTCTGCACATAATTTACAAAATTTATGGCCTGCTTTATATCTGGGGCATTTTTTTAGTATTTCCCATTTAAGGATGGGGTTTACATTATCTTCTTGTTTGGTTCTCCATGCATAGGTAGATAGAGTGGTACTATGCTTAATTTTTTCGTTTTTGAAACTACTTGTATGATTATAATATCTTTTTTTTAAATTGTTCTGAGTAGCACCTATGTATGTTTTAGGGTTAGTATCTTCACTATTTTTGTAAATTTTCACTTGGTAAACCACGCATTCTTGTTGACATTTTCCCTGTAATGGACAGATGTTTTTGTTTCTACAATTACAAGCAGGGGGATTACTACGTGGATTATTCCTAGTTTTTTTCTTATTCAATCCATTTATTATAGTCCCTACGTTCGGCATGCAACAATAACTAAGTTTTACATTGTTTTTGTTAAATATTTTATGTAACTCAGTTTTTTTTGGGAAATGTTGCTCTAATAAATCAAAAAATATCTTGCCAATTTTAGTTTTTACCTCTAAATTAAATGGAGGGTTAGACCACAAAATCTTTCTTTGTCTATTATTACGTTTACTCTGAGTACTGTTGTGGTCATTTATATTAATATATTCTAATTTATTTTTATATCCACTCTTAAATAGGGCTTCCTCATAATTTGTTTTATTGGCCTCAAAAATGTCCCTATTGGAGGAATTAGTGGAAAGTCTATGCCCAATATTTTTAGGTATATGTCTTATGATATGGGCTGGGTGGTTGGATTTCGTGTTTAAATATTGGGGTTCTTGGTTTTCTTTTTTATACGGGGATATTGTGCCATTTTGTAAATTCAACATAATATCTAGATAGTTGGTAATTTTCAAATTAGTTTCTATGTCGAGATTGAATCCGAATTTTTTAAAAAACCAGTGCAGTTTTTTACAGATAGTCCCACATTTTTGAGGGTCACTACTGTCCACTATGATTAAACCGTCATCGCAGTACAACCCATTGTTATTAAAATCTATATATTCATTAAGTCTATGGAGCAGCAGGCACCCTACTATCTCGCACACCTCTGCTCCATCATGCGCTCCCATAGGATTGTCAAAACCGTTAATATTATCTTTTTTTTATCTATAAAATATTATCGTGGAATAGCAATGTTTTTCTACAATGTCTAATTAAGTTTATTTTGTCATCAGAAATTTGAATGTATTCTTTGGCTAAACTGAGGGCTTCATTTAGTGTTTGCTCTGAAATAGACGGATAGTATTCCTTAATATCATATCTAATGAATGAACATTTTTTTATTTTTGTTGTAACTTTCAAACCATTTAATGCAATCCTTATTAGATTGCCATTGGTTAATATTAAGGAAAGTCCTAAGGGATTTACATATATCCTGCAGAATTATTTTACTTATTTTACCTAATTCTGTCTTGGTAGGGTTTATAAGTCTATATTCAGGATTATTAATAAAATTACTTTTATGATCTTTTATGGGGATAAAGCAAGTGTTTAGGTTTATTTTCTCAACCCGATTACCTAATTCAAATTTATTAATTAAGATACTAGCCTCATTGTTAATTTTAGTCTCTATGTCATTAGGAGCTTTTATATAATATTTTAATACCTCTTTATGTAATATTTTTTTGTAATTATTGGGGCTCATTTTATATAAGAATTTAGATTTATCAGCTTTTACGTAGATATTCTTGTCTTCCTTTAATTCTTTTATATTCTTAGTAATTTGTTGTTGCACGTTATTATTCATTATCTTCCTATATTTTAATTTTTTAATAATGCCGATTAACTCCGATTCAAAATTATTAACTTCCTTAACATACGGGGGTTGGACATTGGTCTTAAATCCATAACTCTCATTGGTTTTACAATTAAGTTTCTTATTTAGACAAAAAGATGCACACCACCTGATATTCATTATAATTTTTTCTATTTTTCTTAATAAACATAACACGCTATCTACCTATGTATGGAGAACCAAACAAGAAGATAATGTAGACCCCATCCTTAAATGGGAAATACTAAAAAAATGCCCCAGATATAAAGCAGGCCATAAATTTTGTAAATTATGTGCAGAGGAGAAATTAGCCAAAGCTTTATTTGATCAACCTAGCCAATTATTAAACTCTAAAACTGAAATCCTTAACATATGTAGACACAAAAAATCTTGGTTTCCACCTTAGATTTTTTTTTTTACTCCCCGCTCCCTATTTTTGTTGAATAAATAAATTTTAACCCCCCCGCCCAATCTACTTAGGTGGTTCTTCGGTCACGTGGTATGGTTTTAATTATTGCCTATAAATATGTGTTTCTCTTTACCTCGTTAGCCATACTTTTCAGATGAACCGTTTAGGTGAAACCTAGGTAGGTTTGTCTGGCTCACTAGGTGTATCTAGGTCTGCTCTACGGTTGTATTGAGCTCTTTTGTTAGTTAGTTGTTTACTCATATTGGGGTTTTTTCTTTGGACTTCAGACCTGCATCTGTGCGATTTGTTTGACAGTAGTTCATGTTTGTAGCTCTTTCTTTTTTTAAAACCTTTTTTTTCCCTCGAGATTGATTTGATTAAAAATCAAAAATTCGACGGTTTTTCGAAACGAGTCTAGTTATATATATATAATGTATATTTAGGAAGCAATCCTTCATTTATGCATATTTCCTTAAAAATATATAATATGGTTTAGCTTTCTTTTTTGGACCCATAGTGTGTAGAAACTGTTGAAATGTTCAATAGTTCCAAGCACTCTCAGCTCTACTTTTAGCCATTATCAAGGATGATTTTTTTCAGTGTAATTGAGTGTGTGCATTATCTGTATGCTTTTAGTGTGTTATAGAGGGGTTTTATTTTCTGAACACAGTTAGCACATTGTGGCCTTGTTCGTAGTTAATATTGTTAAGAGTTGGCTTTTTCTTTTTTTATTATTAGGGCTTCCATTATTTTTAATCTTTTTTTATAACTGGATGAGGTTATTATGTTTGTGTTTTCTACTAGTGTATTTCAAATGCAGGCTGGTAGGTTTGTGTGTGTGATTGTGCGTATTGAGCACTCTATGTTTAAGCTTTATTACTTATTTGGGTTTTTTCTTTGGACTAAAAACTTAAGGCACTTGCCAATTTGTTTTGCCCTGTTTGGATGTTTCTAGTTCTTTCTTTTCTTCCAATATTTTTCTTGGTAACCAATTTGTTTTGATATACTTGCAAGTTGTGCTATCCAAGATTTTTACCAACCAATTATTACTATTAGTACAATATATATATATATATATATATATATATGATGGACTCTCCCGTCAACTTTGACGTATGAGGTTCCGACAACTTTTTAATGACCTTTATGTTTGAATCTAGAGTGACATTTCAGACCTGCTAATGACTTACAAAGAAAACCACAGATTGGGCAAGCGTGTGAGCAAAGAGGGTGCACTTCTCTGGCACCCTCTGAGGCTTTTTTCCTTTCTCTTGTTTCACGGAGCTTGACAACGTTTGCCGCCAAAAAATTCCTGATTCCAGTGTAAGTTGCACTTTTCCAAGCTTTGCGATCCAAGGCAGTATTCTCCAAATCACTGTGTGCAATATTTGCAGCTGCAAGGTTACTTTTCATCTTATCTTTAAACCTGAGATGGAGAAAGTCTAACAATTATTTTTCAGACATTTTTTATGTTTATACATTCTTAAAAATAATTGTCGGACTTTGTCCATTTCATAATGTGTGATGTCATTTGTTTACATTTGGATATGCATTGAACAGATATGAATGAATGAGAGAAAATCATGGAGAATTGTAGTTTAAAAACAGTAAAATCGACCTTGCTAACTGAAACGCTCCTCTGTGGCTCAATCGGTAAAAGCACATCAGGCTATATGATGGTTCTGTATAGAATACAGGTTCAATTCCAGTCAGAAGACGCATATTTTCCATGAAAATATCTCGGACATTCAGGTCGGTAAATGTTGTTAATACTGTTTATTATAAACAGATCATTTGCTTAAATATTTGTATCTATAAAAAGAACGTATAAACATAAAAAAATCTCTTAAAAATAATTGTCAGACTTTGTCCATTTCATAATATATATATATATATATATATATATATATATATATATATATATATATATATATATATATATATATATATATAAGGACATCAGGCTGTATAGAGATGATGGGCTCATGGTAGTGAGGAGTTCCACTAATTTTAAAATAGAGAAAATTAGAAAGATTATATATAGTGAATTTAGAAATTTAAATTTAAAAACAGTCTATACTAAATTAAAAAGGGTAAACTTCCTCGACGTAACTCTAGATTTAACAAACAACACATACCTACCTTATAGAAAACCTAATACTAACCCCTTATATCTACACCCTAATTCAAACCACCCTCCATCCATAATTAAACATATACCCTCACCAATAGAGAATAGAATCAGCATTAACTCTGCTAATAAAGAAATATTCCAACAATACAGTAATTTTTATAACGCAGCCCTAAATAATAGTGGATACAAAAATGCTAACATCAATTATAGAAACAATTGTACTAACCAGAAGAAAAACAGGAAAATAAAAATCATTTGGAATACCCCTCCATTCAACCAAATGGTTAGTATTAAGCTAGGACAAATTCCTAGCTTTAATTGAAAAACACTTTCCTACTAATAGTAGAAATATTTAATAAAAACACCCTAAAATTAAGTTACAGTTGCACTGAAAATCTAGAAAGTATAATAAAAAAAACACAATAATAAAATCCTGAATAAACTCCATGCCAGAATAGTATTAATAAAAACCCTACACTTAAATTAGACAAAAATAGTGAAAAATTATGTGATTATAGAAACCCAGAAGACTGCCTATTGAAAAATAAATGCTGCGTAAAATCTGTTGTATACCAATGTACTATCTCATCCATTGAGAGTCCTAATATTAATATGATATACATTGGGTCTATGAAGAATGAATTTAAAACCAGATGGAGGCAGCATAAGTGCTCCTTCAACAATATAAATAAAAGAAATCAGACATCTCTATCTAAATATTTTTGGCATTTGAAGGAAATTAATAATACACCAAAAGTAAAATGGAAAATTATAAACAAAACAAGAACTCGTAAAACTTTGGATGACCCATGCCCTTTATGCCTACATGAAAAACTACACATTATCAAGTTTCTAAATAATAAAAATTTATTAAACAATAAACATGAGTTAACGGTTTTTTGCCGACATCATCAAATTTTCGCATTGAATAATTAGCATAAAAAACAAACAAACAATAAAATAATAAATACAAATTTTAAACTCCATAGTCTAAATAAAAAGTTTAAATGCTCTACCCAATAAAAAAAAGATAACCCCTTATGAAGTTGTCAAAAAACAAATGTTAGTGAATTATGGCATTTTTTTTATATACACAAAACACTTTCAGAAAAAAATAAAATAAAAAAATAAATAAATCTCCATAGACACCAGACTAGATGATGTCATCTTCCACTTTAAATTTAGACACCCCAACCTTACCCTGACTTGACCTCTTTGAATGTAACTGAGATATTGATACAAATTATTAACCCTTATGCCCTTTTTCTTTAAATAATTGCTCTAGCCGTTACCATAGTAATTTTAATTTTAATAATGAATATGCTTATAAAATGCGTAAATTTCAGGAATTAGTTATTAAAAAAAAACTGGAACAGAGCTTGTTACTTTAATTCAGATAATTATATTGAAGTTTTTGGCTCTTGTTTTGAAACATGAAAACTCTTATGTAGCGATGGAATCATATTTTTAAATAAATAATTATATATATATATATATATATATATATGTGTGTGTGTGTGTGCTAATACTCTTGGGAAAGGTATTAATCCTCTGCTTCTCCCTCCAGCTTTGGGTAAATAGCAGGACAGAGTGGGTTCTATAGCCTTGGATGGCAACTGGTCTGGGAAAAGGATAACTCTGAATTCAAAACTTGCAGAGAGTTGTCTGGGGACCATTTGGCATGAAATGCACTAGATCTCTGTATTGTCCTTCAAAAATGTCTTTGATTCTGCACAAAGCCTTCACCACTATAATCAAATCTAATGTGCTGGTGTCTGGCTATTGATTCCCAGGAACTGAGCCGCTTGACCCTCATACGTCAAATACGACGGGAGAGTCTACCATATATATATATATATATATATGAGCAGAAAAACACTTTTTGTTAAATAATATAAATAATATGTTTCGTCTGTCAATGTTTTTTTATTAAATCTTTAAAATTTCTGAAGAAATTTTTTAGTTTTATCGGTAAATTTGCCAAAATTTGTGTCAACATTTATTTTATATTATTTTTCTGAATACTTTCGAATGTTGCTCCATTCGTTTTCAAGGATTCTTCTGTGGGTAGTTATGCAACCTTTTTTTAATTTTGCCATTCTCATGTTTCATGGAATGAATTTCAACTCACTCAAAGTGACATCAAAAAAACGATCAAACTGAAATTTTGATGTTTTTTTTTAAAACTCGCTTCAATATACAGTCTCCTATGGAGAGAGATACCTTATTCAATGAGAATAAATTATATAGAATAACAAACATATTCATCAGAAAAATATATATTTTAAAATAATATTGTACTCATCTTAATGTATATATATATATGTGTGTGTTGTTAATTGTCCAGAGTTTGAAATTTATTGATCTTGCTGTCTGTTAATGTAAAGGGACTCCAAAATCTTGAGTCATATTTTTCTCTGAGCAAAATCACAGTGTCCTTCCTAATTACTGTCCTATTATGGTCAACAATACAACAGTACTCTGTCAATTCAACTAAAAAACAAAAAAACTGTAGATATAAATGGGTGGGAGTGTATATGTGGAAAGTATGCGTCAGGTAAATGAGGATAAATCATATAGAAAATACATATTTTCAAATAAAATCGTACACATGTGTAACTTACTGAAACATAAAATAATACACATACCGTATTAAATTCTGGCAACAATTAACATATGTTCACTGTTTGTATATTATGGTATCAATAAAAGGTTTCTTACCTTGAAATATATTTCCTAGAAGAGTAGTCGGAAAGAAAATGATGTTTAAAATCTCGATATATCTTACAAACATTGTTTCTTGTTTCAAGATGAAAACAAGCCTACAGAGTTCTCAAATTAATTCTTTCTTTTCCAGAATGCTTTTCTTTTGAGACAGGATCAAACCTTTCTTTATCTTTTATACTCTGCCATGAAATTGATTTTGATAGTTGAAGCTGTTCTTTCTTTATAGCTAATTTGAACAGGATCACATGATTACAATGTGCATATTGACTGTGCAGTTTTTGCAGTTCTACAACTCTCAAATTGCACGCACAAGGTCTTAGAGAAGATTTAAGAACCAATCATTGAAGAAATCAGATCACTAAGTATCTCCTAACTAATCCCTTTTCAAATATAATACAAACTTTTTCTCGTCATAATAATCACTGTAATCATTTTCTGTATTATTGCTATGGGACAAGACCAACTAGGGAGAAATAGGCATAGAAATAGAATTGTGGCAATCTTTCAAGTAGGTAAAAATTAGTAGATAAAAATCTAGCTTTACCTTAGACATACACTGTAATTTTGAGGCATATATTAATTCGATCCCAAAGCAGTTTCATTTTTTTTATTATTACTAAAAGTATACCCATGAAAATTTCACAGTTTTCCTATTTGAATTTTCTAATGAATCTTAATTCTTAAGTCAAAGCTTGTGGCAAATTCTATGACAATAAAATATCTGTAGAAATTCTCTTATCGTATTGTTAAATATTTGAGCTTCACAACTTTTACAAAGTATTGCAATGACACTCATAAATATGAATGCTGGTCGTTATTTTAAGAAGGAAGGGGGTACAAATGAAAAGATTTGATTTTGACATTTTTCCATTTCATTGAAACGGACGTTAAACACTGCTTTCTTTCTTTCTTTTATTTTCTCACTGAAACAAAATAGTGTCTCTGATAGGTTTCTTGTCTTTCCATGCAATCAAAATGGAATTTGTTATGTATTTGCTGTGCATAACAATTGCGTGAATTAAGAAACTGACAAAGGGTGGGACAAGCAGAATTATTATATCATTGTTATTAACTAGAATAGTAAAAAATGGCAAGATTATACGAGTCAATTTCATTTGCATTTTCTATTAAAAGGTGAAAAATTGAATTATGTCTTTTTTTTTTTTTTTTTTTTTTTCCTCAGAAATTTTGTCTCTTCTCACATTATCATCCATTCAAATCTTACAGGTTCATATAAATTCAATAATTTTGAAGAACTTAAAGCACCAATATTATTTTCAAAACGAAATAAAAAATACCTTTTTTTGGCCAAATACTAGAGGCTCTAATCATGTCTCAATTGGTTAAGCATCTCACCTTGCAGGATTTTCTTCCTTATAAGCAATATGGCTTTTGCTACTCAAGGTCAACTACAGATGTATTAAGGATTATTGCTGAAAGAGTCTATTAAGTTTTAAATAAGAATGGTAAAGCTCGGTCTGTTGCTTTGGACACATCTCGAAGGCATTTGACAGGGTTTGTCATACTGGTCTTCTTCACGAGTTGAACGGTTATGGCATTTCTGGATAAATTTTCAAACTGATTCAGTCTTTTTTATGAAATCGTGAAATAAAACTTGTCTTGAACGTCTACACTTCTAGATCTTTTTTGTATTGATACAGGCATGCGTCAGGACTCTATTCTTGGACTGATATCGTTCCTAATTTTCGTCAATGACGTTCCTGATAGCCTCTATGTTGATAATACAACTATTTACTCCTGTCTTAATAGTAAGTCTGATTGGTTTGATAAAATCAAATTTGCAGCAGATCTAAAAAAATGACCTACATCTTTTGCTAACTGGGGCAAAGAGTGGCTTGTTAATTTTAATGCCTCAAAAACGAAACTGCTCTCTTTTAATCATCCGGGAGAACCATTTCTGGATTCCATCAGCATGGCTGATGCTAAACTTCAAGAGACTGACTTATTGTTACTCCTTGGACTAATGTTTTTGCTGATTTGAAGTGGAAAGATTATATCGAATGAATTGCTAGGTCTGTAAAGTTTGTTCTCTGTGTTGTGCTTGACAGTTTTTCTCAACCGAATCTATCTTACATATTTACAAGTCTACCGTTCGCCCACGCTTAGAATATTGCTGTCACATATGGTTTGATGCTATATATTTAGGGATCCATTCATAAAATCTACAGAAGAATCTGCAATGTTATTGGTGCTGACCTGGCACTTTGGCTTCAATCACTTTTCCACTGACGTAATGTAACTTTCCTGTGTCTTTTCTATAAATACTTTCATAATAATTGTTCTGACGAGCTCTGATCTATGGTACCTAGACTGTATGAATTTAAGTCCAGTACTAGATTGACAACAAGGCCTCAGCGTTTTAGTTGAAATGGCTAAGGGTAAACTGTTTCTTTTCTTTCACTTCTTACCTGTGGAACTCTCTTCTGGTTTCATGTTTTTCATCTAATTTTGATCTTCAAAAACTTAAGTGCAGTGTTAATTGTTATCTTCTGTCTTCATGATTCCCCTTCTTTTATTGTTCTTATGCCTTAATAATGTTTATCTTTTCTTCATATTCTTTCACAGTTGGAAACCCCTTGTATCTTAGTGGCTTTATTGTCTTGCTTGGGGTGAAGGACTTTTAAAGTATCATGAAAGAGAGTAAAATATATTTCTTTCTTGTATTTATAAATTTTTGAGATTAAATATTTTCATTATTCCATGAATTATTTAAACTAATATCCTAATCTTTTTTGCCTTCTGGATAACATCCACACTGGAGAAAAGCCAAAGAATAAATGTGATGAAAATAAGAAAGATATAGATATTAGTTCTATACGTCAGTCATGAGGTGGATAAAATAGATTTTTAGAGTGTTTTTGTAACTCATGATAGATTTAGATTTCATCTTATACGTCTTACAAGTGTTTATAATTAAACTCTTAGTGTTTGTTTTTTCTCAAATTAGAAAATAAATCTTTATATTGGGTAATACATATTGGGTAGAGTGAAAATAAAATTAGGCAACTCAGGAAAGGAATAAAAAGACAAGCAGGAATATTGATTTCTAAATATGTCAATAATATTGTTTTCGATGTATTTGTTTTGTGAATCAATTATTGATCAATAGCACCAATGCAATCATTTGGGTCTATTTGCATTGGAAGTTAATGTAATATAATGGTTGACCGCTCGTCTCCAAGTAGACAGTGTGATGGATAAAATGTCGCCATTTTATATTTTTAATTTCACGCAGGTGCATTGTTTATTTTTGATTTTGTTAACTGTACAGCATAGTAGCTTCAATTGGGAACCGTCTGTGAGAAAAAGAGAACCATGACACAATGCACTCAACCAGGAATTTGGAAACGGTATGCTGTACTGCCTGCCATTCGTGCTGGGATCTCCAATACGAACATTTCAAAGTGTTTGGGTGTCAATTTGAGGACAGTGCAGAGGATTTGGAAAGAGTTAGATGGGTCTAATGGTGATTACAAAGGTACGGCAGTGTGAAAAACTCACTTTCATCGTTCTGATAAGAAAATAACTCCCAAATTTGTTGGTGAGGGCCTCAGACTAAACACAGAGCCTACATCAAGTGCCTTGTTACACCGAAAATGAACTGAAGGCAAAGATTATGGCAGCATTCACCAAGTTTATCAAGGAGATCATCCAGAAGAGTTGCAGGAGATTCTGAAGTCGCCTGGAGGCTGTGATTGAAGCCAATGGCGATTTTATTGAATAACTTCATTCTTTAAAATTTCAAGATATTTTTTTGTGTCATTTTGGTAAATATATCTTAAAATGATATATCAATGTTATTTTCATTTTTGCGTAACAATTTATTCATTGCACCCGGTACCTATCTGCTAGGGCTTCTACACAATCCCCATTGCTGGTGTCTGCTCAGGCAAATTTGTGTATGTTCCAAAGAGTGCACTTGTGGTTTATACTGCAACTATTACCTGGTTTGATCAACTGTCAGATCAAGGCCAGTACGCTTAAACCATCGGTGAAGACAACTTTCAACATTGATGGCTCCCAAATAGTTCCGCTTACCCACTTTCACTCACAAGGCTTGGGTCAACCCATCGTTTGGTTTACAATCACTTTCCAAGTGTGCCGCACACAAATCCATCATGGTGAGATTCAAACTCATACATAGGTTCTGATAGCATTTACTTGGTTAAAGAAAGTAAAATTTTGATAAAAGATGATGGAAAATGTTATTTGGCTTGCTGAAAATCTAGTGCAAAGATATATTAGATTCTGTTTTTTAGAAGAATGTGCAGCACATTGTCCCAAGAAGATGGAGAGAAAAGTGAAATTTGATGAATAGAATCACATGGTTTCTCATCAAATTGCATAAGTGTTGTAGCATACCTACGGATGATAATGGGTATGTACCCATTCCCATAAATACAGCAGTAAATACTGTATGTTTGCAGCTGTCAATTGGACAGTGTTTGTAGTCCTTACTAGACTTGTTAAGACCGTTTTTCCTGCCGCTCTAAGAAATTACCTTTTTGTTCTACAAATTCCGTTTTATTTATTTTACATTTTACGTTCTGTTTTTTTTTTTTTTTTTTTTTTGTGACTGTTATTTGAAAACATTCTTTGATTCTGTTTTCACTTTTTCCTTTTCTTTTCAGTTTATTACATTACCAATTTTTTTCTTTTTATTTTCTATAGGTACCTCCAATAATTCGCTAAAAAAGCAGTGTAGCATAATGATAAAAGGTCCAAAACTTAATAAAAACAAAGTTTCATCATTAAAATGTTTATGTAATTATTAAGAGGAAAGAACAAAATATTTTTAAAATATTTAAATTTTTTTTTTTCCTTCTTTCTAACATTCTTTTAAAATTCTTTCATGCAGAGTATGGGGTCAGTTATTAAGTTTTTAAGTGAAGACTATATTTACTAAGGGAAAATTAAAAGCTTAATACAAAAATAAGTATGATATCTCATAAGTGACATTATGGTTAAAAGGTTACGTGTTTCAAAGCTTGTCTCCTTCTTGGGAAAAGCCCCTTGACATGTAAAGGTCTTATCTCACTCTTAGTTATTAAATTAAAAATTAAATTGAGATAATAAAATTATCTCATTTATCAATTTAAACAATTAATGACTCAGTGAAATATTTTAATTATTAATATAATAATAATTTTATTAGTTATTATCTGAGTTATTAAATTAAAAATGTCATAACTTAATGTAATATTAATAATTAATAAAATTAGTTATCATTATCTTCGCTATTAAATAATGAAAGAGATAGTTAACTCATTAATGTAAGAAATTTTTATAGTATTTTAAATTATTATAAGAAACAAAACAAAAAAAACCGTTATGTCACTTTTGATGCAATGTACTAAACCTGTCAACACATTTAATTATCGATGGAGACGTGAAAATAACAAGACCTCGAGGTCAAGAAATGTTTGTGTCTAGAAAAATTTATGCTATAAGTAAGTGATTTTTGTTTCAAATGTGTGCAGTTGGATGAGAACGGCGAATTCTGGAAGGAAGACACGTGTAGACAATTTCCATCCTTAAGAAGTGTGCGCTTATGCGAGCTGGAGGCCGGCCGTACTCCTCGAGTCGAGGGTTTCTTCTATCGTGAATGTCAGCTTGCTCTAAAGCAACTCTTACTGGCGAAGGATGGCCTCTTCGACGTCCAGTCGTTGTCTCGTAAGGAATTATATCAGCTGTTAGGGGGAACGTTCAAGATCCTTTGATAGGTGAGCTTGGCCTGACGAAGCGGGAGGCTTGCTGCATATGGCCTTGGGTGCCCGGGTTGAAATGTCTCAATAACTCTGAGGCATCACTCACCTGGCTGTTGATTCGAGGGGCCCTCTGGGTCACCAAAAGACTTCGTGAAGTGGGTTTGGCTAAGTCGCCAAACTGCGTTTGCTGCAGTGGGAAAGCCGATGCCCTAGGTCACGTCTTCTTTCATTGTAGTACCGTAGCTCCATTGTGCAAGTTTGTTGAAGACATCATGGTTTTCATGCTGCGTGGAAAGTTCTTTGTCCTCAAGGCCAGTTCCGTCTGTAGCAATATAGTACCAACATTGACTAAGGCTGAGCACTATGTGTTCTTTTGCTTACTGGGGGTTATGCGAGTTGTGATATGGATGACGCGACAGAAGGAATTCTATGGGGCCAAGAAGTTTACCTCTTCCCAACTGATCCTTTTCTTTAAGCATCAGCTTAAAGTCAAGATCAGAACGGAAAAGAAGTGACTCCATCAACTGGAATTTGGTGAAAGCTGGGTGAGTTTTACGCGTCTCAGAAG
Source organism: Acanthosepion lycidas (assembly GCA_963932145.1). Classification (NCBI taxonomy): domain Eukaryota; kingdom Metazoa; phylum Mollusca; class Cephalopoda; order Sepiida; family Sepiidae; genus Acanthosepion; species Acanthosepion lycidas. The sequence goes on along the minus strand of OZ010589.1, from coordinate 7,813,888 downwards.
AATGAAAAGGTGCTGACTTGGGGTGGCATTTTCATGCTGGTTAGGCTGTAAGAATATTGGGATTGCTGGGTTGAACAATGGTAACCCTTCCCGTGTAAAAGTTAGAGTAGGTCGTTTTTTGCTTTAATTTTTTTTCAAGTAAACTTAGCTAGGATATGTATGCTCATTGGCCCCTTTTTTTCTGGTCCTATTTTCTTTCTTTTGTTAAATTCCCCATCCCTCCCATCGTTAGGTGGTTAGTGATATCACTTCTCTGGTTGGCGCTGGGCGTCTTTCGTTTCGAGTGTTTTTCATATTTGTTGTTGTGTTTGGATGAGTGTGTGTTTGTAGTGAGTGAATAGCTTGTATGAATGTTTTTATATTTTTCAAGTCCCGCATTGATTTCGTCCAGTTAACTGATGTTTTTGTCACAGTTAGGGCTGTGGGGGGTTTTATTACTAACACTATTTTGTTTAGTTTCTTGTACATAGTTTTGTACTCATTGTAAATATTCATTTGGGTTTTTAAATTGTTATTTTATTTCTCTCCCACCACAGACAATGAATTGTATATATGGGGACCAGTTAGGATTTCATAGAGTTTCTGAGGCATTATGGTGGATGAGGTAAGAATGGTAAGTAAAAATGAGTTGTTTTGGGGAAAGGAATATTGTTTGTATGTTTGGGCCAGTGTTTGCGGCTAGCTAAGAGTTTAATGTTAAGACAGAAGATGACCATCTTTTTCCCCTTTCCCCTCTTTGGCCTTGTGCCATATTTGTACATTTTGTACAATAAATAATCTGCAGTAGGAGATTTGTCTCCAGCTGTGCTGTATCAAATTCTCTGCCTCCGTGCAGAGAGGATTCCCAGATGAGGCTATGTCAAAGGGAAGAGTCTCATCTCGGGGAAACAGCTAACCAACACCATTTTATATAGAGTCTATGGGGAATTTTTGACCGAGCCTATGGGCTCGGATACTCCACATTAAATTCGGCCTTGAGCCATATCCAACTGTGTGGGGCGATTGGTAGATATCCTGCAGTGGGAGATTCATTGTGGAATTCACTTGACTCACTTCTACCAGTTGACTACTTCTTCTACGTGCCGCTGGCGAATCTTATATTTGTTTTTGTCGTAAGTATTATCGTTCATTACCAACCATTGTGTGATTATTCTATTCAGTAACCTTCTATAGGTTACAACAATAAGAATCAGTATTAAACTGGAAATGCACAAAATGTACACATTCTGCCATCTTTAGGTTTCTAATATTGTTATTAATATTGCTCAAAATTATTTTTATTTGTTACCGTGTGATTCTCCTTATCAGTTTACATAAAAATCAGCATTAAACAGTTCAAGATGCACTAAAATTAACATCATAGCACCTCTAATGCAGATATTAGAAATGCCTAAATTGAATGTTACTTGATACCTTGTGATTCTTCACATCAAATTATGTCAGAATCACCATTAAACTGGAAATGCACAGGACACAACAAAATGACTATCATACAACTATTAGAATTGCCCAAATCGGATTTAATTGATAACATCTGATTCTACTTAACAAATGAGACATAAGTATGTCAAAATTGTACTGTAATTTCACGAGAGACACCAAAATGAACATCATCAGGTTTCTAATACATCTATTAGAATTGAATTGGCCAAATAGAATTGCATTTCTGGTTCTACTCATCAATTTCATTTGGTTCAGTTCTCCTGCTACTTACCTAGAGCTCCTTGATAAAATTCAAAGAAGAATCAGCAATATCATTCACTCTCTTCTGACATCTCGGCTTCAGTCTCTTCCCCACTGCTACAAGGTTGTCTCCCTATAAATACTTCAGTGATAATTGTTCGGATGAACTCTTTGCTATGGTGCCTAGGCTCTTTGAATTTAGGTGCAATACTAGACTAGTGATGCGGTCTCATCAATTTATAGTTGAGTTGACTAGATGCAACCATAAATTCTATCCTAATAACTTCTTTTCTCTCATTTCACACTCGTGGAAATCTATTCCGTCTCCATGATTTCCAGCCAATTTGGTTCTTCAAAAATTTCAATGCAATGTCAATTGCTATCTACTGTCTTCCTGATTTCCTCTTCTTTTGTCTTTTCTCCTGTTTTTAACTCGAACTCTAAGGATGACATGATATCAAATAAAATTCATTTTGAGCAAAATTAATTGACAGTTGCCACAAATTTTATCTCTCAACAAAATTCAAACATATGGCTGTAAATGTGGCTCACTTAAAAGAAAAAATAAGTGAAGTTTTCTATTAAGGGACCAATAACATAATAATAGAAAACAAACACGAGATGTAAAGTTATATTTATTTTAAATATAATAAAGATAAAATGTAGGCGAAGAAGAAGGAAACAATAAACAAAGAATAGAAGAAAGGAAAGAAAATATAATAATTGTCATAAGACTCTTATGATAAGAGTAATGTTTAATGGTTTACTTATCTGTCGAACAATCTTTTTGACGATTTTTTTTATCATTATTTCTTTTTTCTTTTCTGTTTATAAATAGTTCAAAGTAGACAAATCTTGTTTTGTCTTGGTTGTTTCCCTTTATATGTAGAAATATTTCGTTCGGTCATGTGTTGTTTATTTGTTTGATTATCATCCTGAAAGCGTTTTCCTTTTCATTCATGGAGGATACAATTCATTTTGGCTTTTGAGTTCCTGATGATCACGGAATCTTCTAAATTTCTGTCCTGAAGATTTACATGAGAGCCAGCCTGCAGAAAACGAAATAAACATTTGAATGTTTTCTCAATGTAAATGGCTATGATTCTTCTGACAAGTTAGTGCAGGGACGCACCTGTAATGAAAACAGGACAAGAGATTCTGTCTAGTATTCTTTTATTCAATTAAGAAACCTACTACTCGTCTACCCGACAAGCGGAAATGTATAGCTTGTATAGTTTGAATTATCAAAGAGGAGATAATCCATATTCACAACATTCTCCCCCACCAAATTTCTCACTGATAGAGAAGAAAGTCCTTTAAGTGTCCAGGCTCCCTACGAACTCGCAGTGGCCGCCTCGGCAGTCCATGATTCATGGTTGGAGTACTCGAACAGGGAGGCTCTTCAGTGCGAGCCTGTCTGTGGGCTCTAAAATATCTTGCTCCGAAATGTTTCCTTCTCAGAGGAGCAGGCCGTTCCGTGTCAGAGTCAGTCTCTGGATGAACACGTTTTTTTGGTGCTAGTCCTTCATCTGTCAGGGATTCAGGTGTTGGCCCATCTGAAGTGTCTGACGGAGCCTCAACAGAGATAGTGTCATTAGACGACGTGTCAGGAGCAATTTCAGTGCCATGATCTTCCGGAGGGGCTTCAGTGTCAGGGGTAGTTGGTCTGTCCTCAGGGGCTATCCACGGTCCGGGTACGTCTCCGGCCGGTGCTAGGTCCCTGAGAGACACATTAGACTCTCTACCATCTGCATGTCGTACTAGAGCGTACTGGGGGTTCACCTCTATAAGCTCTACCTCGTTCTTGGTGTAACGTGCATGTCGTCTCAGAAACACAGTACCTGGTCGAGAGAGCCAAGATGGAAGCGAAGCTCCCGCCGAACTCCGTCGCTAAAAAGGTAGAAACCTTTCGGGTGGGGTGGCATTCGTGGCGGTACACAATAGGGATCGAATGGTGTATAATGCGACAGGAAGGAGATCTTCCCAATTATCAATCGAACATCCGTTATTTGAGGCAGCCAATTGAACGGTCTTCCAAATAATGCCGTTATATCTTTCGCATTGGCCGTTACCCTTAGGGTTGTAGGGAGTTGTCCGGCTTATAGCTACTCCTCGTTCCTGTAGAAATTGCCGAAGCTGCTCTGACATGAAAGAAGCCCCTCGGTCCGAATGTATATAGGCAGGGGCTCCAAAGATAGCGAATAGTGAGCAGAGGCATTGTATAATTGCAGCAGCCGATATGTCGGAGCAAGGGAAAGCAAAAGGAAACCGTGAATATTCGTCAACAACCGTTAATATATATTGGTTCTTTGTTTTGCTTGGTAGCGGTCCTTTAAAATCAAGATTGAGTCTTTCAAACGGTTGTGTTGCTTTTATTAAAACGCCAGTTTTGGGTTTATAAAACCGAGGCTTTATCTCAGCACACGTTCAACAAGAATTTGTAATTCTTTTTCCCTCCTCCACTGAGAAAGGCAAGTTTCTACACCTCACAGCATGAACCATTCGAGTAATGCCCGGGTGACAGAGATTGTTATGTAGCGTTCGGAGTTCATCCCCGCTTGATGCCTTACAGCAGGCTCTTGACAGTGTATCAGTTGTTAAGTTCTCCTTGCCAGGTCGGTAGCTGACGTCAAAGGAGAAACAAGATAGTTCAATTCTCGCTATTTTTTCATTCTTTATTTTACTTGTAGTCTTAGAATTGAACATAAAAGCAACTGATTTCTGGTCAGTAATAAGTTTAAAGTGGTGTCCGATCAGATAGTGTCGCCATTTTCTTAATGCCTCGACTATGGCGTAAGCTTCCTTTTCAATTGCGGGGTGTCGTCGTTCAGCCTGTGAGAGGGTCCTTGAATAAAAGGCTACAGGACGATCAGCTTGTTTCAAAGAAGCAGCAATAGCACAGTCTGACGCATCCGTTTCAACAACCAGAGGAATATATTGGTCTATTGTTGTAATTGCAGATTTCGCAATCTCCTTTTTCAGTCCCTAGAATGCCTCAACGGCTTGATGGGACAGAGGAAACATCTCTACTTGTGTTAATGGATGTATCTTTTCTGAGAACGAAGCAATCCATTGTGAGTAGTGAGCAAACATGCCCATAGCACGTCGAAGGGAAGGCTGGTTGTGAGGGACAGGCATCTGGAGTAAAGGTTTCAATCGATCTGCGTCCGGTGCCATAAAACCTTTGCTTATGGTATACCCCAGTAGGTTTATTTTGTCCAGTCCAAATGAGCATTTGTCGTCGTTTAGGGTAAGGTTGTATTTGTCGATGGCGGACATGAACCGTCTGAGATTTTCGTCGTGTTCCTTTCTATTATGGCCACATACTGTGACGTTGTCGATGTACGCAAATGTGCCTTCCAGTTTCTCATCCGTTATGATTTGGTCGACTATCCTTTGGAAGCTGGCTACCCCATTCGTAACACCAAAAGGAATCCCGCGAAATTGATATAGTCGACCGTTCGCCTCGAAAGCAGTGTATAGCTTGTCTCTAGGTCTAATGGCGATCTGATGGTACGCGTTTTTCAAGTCCAAAGTGCTAAACATACGATATTTGGCTATTACGCCTATCATTTCATCTATCCTGGGTAGTGGGAAGGCGTCCAGAAGAGTAAATCTATTTATGGTTTGGGAGTAATCTATAACCATTCTCATTTTATGGTTGTGAGAAGTGGTTATAACTATCTGAGCCCTCCAGGGTGATTTGCTAGGCTCAATTATACCCTCCTCGTGTAGTCTTTCTATCTCGGAGTCAATGAATTTTTTATTATTATAAGAAAAACGTCTGCTTCTCACTGCTATGGGTTTGCAGTTTTCAGTTAGGTTTTCGAAAAGTGACAGGTACTGGATTTTTGCTGTCGCCAATCCACAAATTTTCAATTAAGAAACCTACTACTCGTCTACCCGACAAGCGGAAATGTATAGCTTGTATAGTTTGAATTATCAAAGAGGAGATAATCCATATTCACAACAGCACCTAACGTTGAACGCTTTGTATGAAATCAAATCCAACTGTTGAATGCTACATATGAAATGAAATTGAACTGTTGAACCAATTCAAAAGCAGTCAGTGGTGTTTAGTTGTGACCTAATGCTGTGATCACTTGATGCTTATGAGTTCTTAATATCCACTCTTGAAACAATAAAAAGAAAGAATGAAAGATAAATTTTAGGGTGGGAATTTATATTTAATATCAATACTTGAAATTGTTGCGGAATTTATACTAAGTAAGATGTGTCAGAAGGTGAAATTGAGTGAAGGCTTAAAATGTGCGTGTACATTATGCATTTATCCACAACAAATAAATTAAACAAACATATGAAGATAATACAACTTGAAGAAATCAAGGAAAAAACAATGTACTTATAGATTTCAACAATAACATGAATTTATATATATATTTGACCTACACAAAGTGATGATAGGTTGCTTGTTAAACGTGGCAAGTGAGATTAGTGTCCATGCAGAGATTTGGTGAATGAATGTTGATGGTTTAAGATTGTGAAATTAAAACAGTTTGATTTCTTCAAGGTAAAACGTCAATTGTGTGAGTTCAAATAATAGTGTGTATGCGTGTGACAGTTGTAAGTTATTCAAGATATGCAGAGTTGTGTGCCTTTGACTGATAATATCAAGAAAAAAATTAAAAGTCAGAAAATGGCAGGATTTGGTGTATTTTGTGCCTTTCTATTTTAATGCAATTTAATAAGTAGAGTAACTGGTTTTAACTTAAAATTAAATTTTAGTAATATTAATAACAATATTAGGAGCCTGATAATGGCAGATTTGTTGTATTTTGTGCATTTTGACTTCAATGATGTCAACAAAAGTAAAATTTCAAGCAATATTGGTAAAAGCATTAGAAGTAGAATAATGTCAGATTTTATGTATTTTAAGCTTGATAATGGTAGATCTGATGCATTTTTTCCATATCTACATTAAACCTGATTCCCACATAATTTAATGAGTAGGATTGCAGTGTATCATTTACGATTAATTTTCATTAATAGTGATAACATTATTAAAAGACTGATAATGAGAGATTTTGAGCATCTTGCACCTTTGCAGATTAATACTGATTCTTATGTAATTTGAAGTGTGGAATCACATGGATTCATTTAAAATTAATGTTTAGTAATAAAGAATACTAGAAGCCTGAAAATAATTTGGTACATATTGTAACCTTTCCAGTTTAATGCTGATTCGTATGCAATTTGATGAGTAGAATCACAAGGTGTCAATTAAAATTATTTTTGAACAACAGTAATAACAATATTAGAAGAATGGCAGACTTTGTGCATTTTGAGCATTTCCATCATAATGTTGAATGTCATGTAATTTGACGAGCAGAATCACATTGTAGCAATTAAAATTAATTTTGAATAATATTAATAATAATATAAGGAAAAATATGGTAGATTTGGGGGCATTTTGTTCATTTCAAATTTATTGCATATTCTTATAAAATTTGAGGAGCAGATTCATAAGAATTGAATTAAAAATAAATTTTGAGCAATATTAATAATATTAGAAATCTGGTGCATTTAGAGTATTTTCAGGGAAATGCAGATTTTTATGTAATTTGATGATTAAAATGGTTTTAATTAGTGAAAATTGAATCACAAATCATGACATTACACATGATCACGCGAGAGTGAAAATATCAAGTGTTAAGTATGGGAAGCCATTGGTATAAACCAATGGCTTCTGTTATCAATTATAGGCATTTCAGTACATTTGTAGAGTTTTCATGCTTTATTCTGTTCAGGTTAAGTCTCAACTGTTTTATGTAATATAGCTTCAAGAATTTTTAGTTTCTTAACACTTAACCATACTTCACACTTCTTGTATTCACTCTTGCATGATCATGTGTGATGTCATGAGTCAAAAGATTTTTGATTATTAAATTAAATTTTAAAATTTTTTTAGAACCTTCAAAATTGTCTTTTTTTTTTTGCTGTATCTTAAATTAGCATGAGAAATTTGGGCATTTTTTGGTGATGAAAATCACATTGATTTGGAAATTCTTGCAAAAATCAGATAATTGTAGGATTTTAATGAACTTTTCATGAACATCTTTTTTTCACTAATTCGAGGATGCTGAATTTGAAAATGACCTTTCTCTTGGCTAGCTACCATTTTTGCTGTACAGAAATGCCTCATTTTTAGAAAAAGAACATTTTTTTCATTTGTTTTCTGTATAAATGATATTGAGTGATGGCAATATTTCTCAAAATAAAATTGTAGAAAGCTCTTAATTCGTATTTAAACCAACAAATATTGGTTTGTTTAGTAATACTAGTTTGCAATAACAGTCAGACCCTAAGTCTTTAAAAATAATATGACTAAATATACCAAGAACAACAAGTGTTTTCATCAAATAATTTAATAAACTAACAACAGAAATAAAACCTTTGTGAACATAACAACATAAGAACTATGGTAAAAATTTTCTCTTTCTTGATTGTCTGTCATGTTCAATATTATTCAAGTCCCTTTTGATTCTCCAGCAGTACCATGTACAATGGAATAGGTGTATTCAATTGGGGGATGTCTTTAGTTGGAGTTTCTTTCCAACTGTGAAAACAAAATGCTCTCAATGTGCTTGGTTTCCTTCCATAGTGATGGAACAAATTTAAGAATATCAATCAGAAGATTTTAGGGTTTCATTTTTTTTGATGTCATCTTAATTATCAGGTTTACTAAAGTCTATTATTACATAATAAATTAACTCAGAATTTATATTTAGTTATATTGTTATTAATATATAATATTGTAGTGAAAATATAATCTTTATATCTAAAGGATAATTAAGGATAATCCCAAAAAAGATCCGTTAAGGTAAGAAAAATGTAACAGAAGAGAATTATTGGAAGGATATATAAAGCAAAGAGGAAAAGCCATTTTATTCTTTGTCTCAAATGAACGAACAAATTTTCGTTTTTGATTTTGAAGAAATTCTTTTTCTTTGTTTTTATTTCCTTCTTTAGAAAAACAATCGAACTTGAAAAATCGACGGGGTCGTATCCTGATTCTTTTCCCCTCCTTCGTGCCGATCCAACAACTGGGAATTTGTGGGGGACAAGACAAGGAATGTCGGAATTTTTTTGTCTTCGATCAAAATGGACAAATTCTTGAAAAGGTGGAAACTGAAGAACACATTTTCGTTTTTCGTGGAGATAGATTTGGATTTTATTTTTCCAAATTGGAAGGATTTTTTTCTGTTTTGCCAGAAAAAGTTCTGTACAGATTTTCGAAAGAATCTGAAAATGTTCAGAGTATTGCAGTTTCTTTAAAAAACGACGGAAAATTTTTTTTTTTAAATTAATTAAAAAAATAAATTTTGCGTTTGTTTCTGTAAACAACAAATTTTGAAATTTTTCAAGAATATTAGAAATAAAATGTATTTCAATTAAATTTCGTTTATTGTGGTTTTTGAAAATTTTCCTTTTATTTAATTTTTTAATGTGGATAAATTTTCGATTGAAAATCTTTTTAAATTTTAAAAAGTTTTCACTGAGTTCAGGTAAATAATTACAGAAAAAATGTTCAGTTTCGTAATATGAGTCAAGGCGAATTATGATATAAAACAATTTTTTAATGTTTGCGTGAAAAAACAAACAAACAAAAAAAAAAAAAACAGTTGATTTTGCAAGATATCTTCGTATTTTTTTCAGCTTTTTCTCCGCCCATCAATGGTTGAAAATCTGGAAACGAAATTGAATTTTGAAATGAGATGAAAATGTTGCGATATGAGGTCGGGAAAATAATTATGAAGTATGATTTTATTGACTGCGCAGAAAATCATTTAATAGCCAAAATGATTTTGATTTGATAAAAACTTCCGGTTTTCGCAGGTAATATTTTGTTCCTATTGGAAATGTAAATAAATTGGTATATTTTTTGAAAATAGATAAAAGAATTTCTTAAGAACAGGTTTTGGTAAATCAACAAGCAGAAGAAATCGATGATTTGCAATCAAATTTATTGGCATTAAATTATTGTTTGGCAAAATAAAGGATTTCTAAAAGTAGAGTGAATTCTTTGCTGATGTGGAATAACTTTTTTATATACAAAAAATGTATAACTTAAACAATAATTGTTGCGTAAAGCAATGTAAGAACAAAGTTTATTGTTTTTAGAGACTAGACCGCGTTGCGTTAGGGTCGCGGTCATGATTCCGAGGTTAGAGGAAATAATGATATTGATGAATATTAATGAATCTGGAGGCGTGGTCGGAATGGAGTGAAATACATATAAACCATTGGCTACTTAAAGAAGTGAGTTGGAGTAGTCACATTTGAACGAAAAGCGATCAAAGGGCGTTCGGGCCTGGCGATGGGCCGTAAGACTTCAGAAGAAGCCACGTGACTTGCTGTCGGAGAGTATTGCTAACGTGGAGAACTGATGGCTTGAATTCCTGACCGAGATAATTCCGTGTTGTAATGGCTAGCCTGCTCCATTTGTAAAAACAGAAGATTCTTTGTCACTAGATTCCAGGGGAAAGGTTAATTTTGTAGAACAACAATTATATAAAACCACTTGAAAATTAACCCAGCGACTTTCTTCCTGATTTATTATGATTTGTACTTTCACCATCGGAAGTAGTCTTGTCTTTTGGTTTTCATAACACGGTTCTTTCAACTCTAAATTTGATCTTCACTACACTGGGATCAAACACAACGTGGGACAGAGCAGATGAAGAAAAGAAGCGGTCAAGAGAAAACCACCAGTTAACCGGCGCCAGTACTGACCAGCATGAAGAAGACCACTCATCAAATCGGGCTGACCGTAATGTAAAAAAGAATTTTTTTTGATTTATGTAAATAAATAAAATTTATTTTTACTGATGAATTTAAAAAAAAAATTTACCTTAAAAACTGATTTTTTTTCGTAGGATGAGTTAAATAATTATAGATGATTTCTTTTTTTCTTTCTTTCTTTTTTTTCTTTCTCTCTTACTTTCTCTCTTCCTTTCTGTCTCTTTTTTTTTCTCCAATGTTTTACTTTTTCTTCATATTTTCTTTCTTTCTCTTTCACGGAACAAAAATCAAAAACTTCATTTTTTCCGAATTCTGATTTCCATTCTTCGCTGCCCGGAAGGAAATTTTGCTTTTATTTTCTTTGAAGGCATTTTAAATTTGGAATTGTCAAGGAACAATAAAAAAAAATGATTGTGGTAGGAGCAAAGTTAGGGGCGTGTGGTGGGCATGTGAAGAATTCGTAAAAGAGAAGAAAGAATATTAACGAAGAAGACGTGGAGAGTCACAATTCCTTAGATCTTGAAGGGAGATTAAATTTAATAAGGAAATAGACAAAATATATATGAGTAGTAGCCATATTTATTGCTTTTATTAATGCATTTTCTTTCTATTTAAAGAAAATACTAAATTGCATTCAATTAACTGGTATTATAGCGAGGTGATAGAACGCAAAGGATGGAAGCTGTCTAGTTTGCCAGTTTTGATAAGTTGCAATAAGCAGTCATCTGCTTCCTGATTACTTTCATAGAACTGGTGAGTGTTGTGGCGTGTGCAAAGAGTGTAAAGATGGAGGCGAGGTCTGGTGTCTGTGTGTCTGTTGATAAATACATTTGAGGAAACAGCCTCTTAAATTATTATTGCTTTTATTTATAGACATCGGAGTTTTTATTGTAAGAGTTTTGTTTCAAGGACCATAAGACTGTTTTGACTATTTGATTTTACTAGTATGGTTGGTATTGTTTGTGTGTAGCTGTATAATATTACCAATGAAAGGAACTGTTCGCATAGAATTTACGGTAACACCTAAGCGCAGTTAAAAAAAAGATTGTAGGTCTTTTGGAGATAAGTTGCCAATTTCACTTTATCGAAGCCATAAGACAAGACTAAGAGTAAATAATTGTGACATCAGCATAGAGACCGTCTTTAAAACAGATGACATCGGGAAGGTTGTTGATGACAATTGGGCACATCGCTTATAAATAGACATTAGCTTAACTGAAAGTCAAGGTAAATTATGGCCGATGTTAATGCATGTCATTTTGATGTCGAAGAAATAAAAGTCACTCAATATGGTTGTTGAATTTTTTTTTTTTCATCTAATTATTATTTATTTTAGTTTGGGATTAATTCATGTTTGATTTATTTTAAAGAATAGATTTTGAATTCAACTGAAATAAATAGCTGGGTAGACTGGCTTCTCTAGCCTTGAATGGCAACCAGTCAATAGAAAAGGCATTGGAAAACCGCTCCATACCAAAAAGATTCAATGACATTTCACAGATATTGCAATTAAGAAAGAGTCTGTGGCTCTCCACAACCGCTTACTCTTAGGTTCGGAATAGAAGGGTAGTTTGGAATTAAAGGGAGGAGCATATTATTCCGGATGAGAGATTTACGCTCTGAAGGGACAAAAGCAACAGAGAGAGAAAAAAAAGTACTCATAACATCGCCGTCATTATCATCATAATCATCATCATTATTATTATTGTTGTTGTTGATGATGATGAAGAAAATGAAAAGAAAACATATCGACGTGGTAGCGTCATCATCATCATTTTAAAAAATGATGAAGAAATTTCCATGAAATAAAAGTATTAATAAAATACTTTCTTTTTTACAGACCCCAATAAATTCGGCATCCCTCTCTCTCTTTTTTACAGACCCCCATAAATTCGGCATCCCTCTCTCTCTCTCTTTTTTAAAAACCATACATGTCTTTCCTTTTTCGATGGCCGAAGGAAAGCAACGGAAAAGGAAACTTGACCCTAAGTTGCCCAAGAGAACATAACACTGTTTGATTTTCTTCTGTTATTCCCCCATTGAATTGAAACTTTATTTGGCGTATTTAAAATCTTTTATTTTTCTCTTTTTATTCAAATTTGTCATGATAATTATCGGAAACTCGTAAATAAATATTTTATTAATGTAACAATTGATTTTTCATACATGCTTGTGTTTTCGGTTCGATAAATGTCGTCAAAAAATTGTTTGCTTTCTCCTGCCATTTTTTTTATTATTTATTTTGGTGCAAAACAGAATCAGGTTTTTTTTGGTATTTGAGAAAACGATCCTGTGAGGTTAGATACTAAAGCCTCTAGTAGTTAGTCGTAAAGAGGTAAAATACTAATTAGAAGGACAATACGGTTTGACTGACTTCTTCAAGATATATATATATATATATATATATATATATATATTAATCAAAAAAGTTTTTAAGGCAATATTATCCATAATATATAATTAATAAATGCATTTGAAATCTTTTCGAATTAAACAATTTCTATTTTTTATGGAACGATTCAGAGTTGATTTTCTGTAGCTGCGGGTCTTGTTATTAAAAAAGAAAGGATTTTAATTTTTCCAAAGACTTGTTCTTATAACTAATATAATCACTATACACTCCAAAATTGAATTTCATAAAATTAAAAATGTCATGGGTACCTGATATAATTCTTTTTTTTACCAAGATTTTCTAAAAGTGGCCCATTTCTTCAATAATTTAATTCGTTTGTGAATAAGTTTTGAAAGATTCATTAAAATTCGACAATTATCCGAATTTTGCAGGAATTTCCAAATCCATGTGTCTTTCACCGGAAAAAGACGCCGAAATTTTCCACACTAAATTCCAGTCACCCGTTGACGGAAGAAAAAGCAAATTTGTAATCAAAATTCCGAAGATTGTTAAAATGTTTATAAAATATAATTTAATAATAAAAAAATCCTTTGTTCTTTCCTCTTAATAATAAATTTGTTTTTATTAAGTTTCGCTCATTTTTTTTCATGGCGTATGTTTATTTTTTTATCGAATCTTTGGAAATAGCTGTCAATATGACATCCTCCCCATCGGTGCGTTCGAAGTTCGATCTCTGCAATTGACCGTTGAATGAACAACTTCAATCGAAGCTTTACCTTGTCTTAGTAAAATCCTCCACTGACTTGTATGTTCTTATACCACCACTCCCCATCCCAACATTGTAACTTTCTCCTGTTTATATGAGACAACTTCCCTTTTACTTCTTTCTTTTAGGCAGCTAACCGGCGTCTCCCTGGTTCTGTTACTCAGAGGCGGGTTTTGAAACGAGGGGCCCCGGGAATTTCTACTTAATCCCACATCACTTCGCCCCATGTCCACAACGACCACACCTGGTGGAACTTGGTTCGCAAAAAATCCGAGGGCAGTCCTCATTTCGTTGGTCAGTCTACTGACCTATGGCTTCCGTAACGACAGGTCCAACATATCAGCCCTAACTGGCCCGGGTTGTGTTTGGAAAAAAACACCCCAGTGTCCATGCCCTTCTATTGGGAACCACTTCCTATTCCGCTGGTTCGACCTCCTCCTGCTTCACTTTTCTATCCCAGGTGGAAGGTCTCCTTTTCCCCGCCTTGCTTGCTTACCTCCTGAATTTGCACCTGTGTTCTTTCGCCTCTCACCTTCTCCCAAATTTTCTCGCTATCCTTAGCGATAAACCCCGACAGCTTGACCGGGGCCTCCTTAATAATGTCATGTCTTATGCGCTCGTCTTGGAATTCTTCCACATACAGGTCAGTCAACTGGGATTGTATGGTGAAAATTTCCTTCACTTCTTCGGGGAAAGCTAGGGCAGCTAATTTCTCGGCCCTCACTCATAAATCTCTGTGAGGATCGCCTTTGATTTGGGCCAGCTTCACGAGGTTTCTGTCTCTACTGCCGTTCCTTCGCCCGCATATTCGCCTATCAACCGCCCCCTCTAATTCTGTCCAGTTCACCTGAGGATCCCTCGCCAGGTGATCCCCAATAAATTTTAAAACCGGTTCCTCTGTTGCGATAAATGCCAAATAAACAATTTCCTTCTCGGACAGATCATATATGAACTGCCTTTTCCCAATAGACGTTAACCAGTTTTTTAGATCCTTTGGGTTCCCTCCCAAAGGCCAAAATTCTGGGTCCACCCTAGTAGCTCTCTAAGGCCGGTTTTTACCCGGTGCCCCACTATATCATCTTCGATCTCTACCCTTTCAAGTTCTTCTGACCCGTGGCCACTCATTCTATCCGACTATCAAAGTGAATATTAGCAAATCGACAAAATCAAATAAAATCGGGATAATATAACAAACGAAAAGAAAAATAGTTTTTGGCGAAGATGCAACAAGAAAATGAGAAATTTCAGGGAAAACCGAAAAATGTCCTGCTTGTCACAAGTTCTGTGGTCAGCCTGCAGTTACAAATCGTGAAATTATTAATTGAACCGTACGGTCAAAAATTGACCAAAACCCTCTTGGTTCATTTCGATGCTTTTTCTTTTCCGTTTCTTTCTTTATCCACCTCGTGTGATGACCTTCAGGTTCAATCCTCGTCTACGGCAACCAGATATGACGTCCTCCCCATCGGTCCGTTCGATGTTCGATCCCTACGACTGACCGTTGATTGGTCTACTTCGATCCCAGCCTTATCCGGTCATAATCCTTTGCTTGTCTTGACCTATTCCCGTTTTTCATGATTTATTCGCAGAAGAAGCAAACTTACTGAATTTTAATAAAATTCTGCCATGTCTCTTATGTTTATTGAGCTATCTCTTAACTCTTCCAGCGTCTTATAATGTCGGACTATTTGAGTTGTACACCATTTTTTTTAAATTATTTAAACAGTGAAATTAATCTGTCTATATTTCTGAGATGAGGTATTATGTAGATTATTTACATTATTCGGACAAATGTCCTCATCTTTGTCGCCATATTTATCACAACGTTTCGGCCTTTCAGTATCTGCCTATATTTCTGAGATGAGGTATTATGTACATTATTTACATTATTCGGACTATTGTCCTCATCTTTGTTGCCATATTTATTACAACGTTTCGGCCTTTCAGTATCTGTCTATATTTCTGAGATGAGGTATTATGTACATTATTTACATTATTCGAACTATTGTCCTCATCTTTGTTGCCATATTTATTACAACGTTTCGGCCTTTCAGTATCTGTCTATATTTCTGAGATGAGGTATTATGTACATTATTTACATTATTCGGACTACTGTCCTCATCTTTGTCGCCATATTTATCACAACGTTTCGGCCTTCTTCAGGTGGTTGGAATTTCGAACTGAACCCTTTATTTCGCTCAATAGGGTAGACTGCTCTAGTTCCACGTGCCATGTTTAATGGATGTCAGTTATCAGTTGTCTCCTGTTAATTCCCCTCTGAAAGTTTTCCACTGCCTTAACTGGGTATTGAACTCACACTATTTGGGAGTCACGACGTGAGATCTCGTGACGAAGTCGTCTCTCTTCCGACGTCTCGAACAACTCCCGTATTAGTCACTTCCATTTTCTGATTATATAGACCTCCATCCATAACCGACATGGTGTCTGAAGGTGGGGCTTACTTTTAATTATCAATTTGAATTATCGCTCAAAATTTTCGTCAAAGTCAACCCTATTCCTCTTTTTATGGTTTATTCAAGGAAGAAAACAAAAATTCTGCTTCGTCTCTAGGAATGTGTTATCTCTTAAAGCTTTCAGTATTTGATAGTATCACATCTCTCTCGGTATATCTATCGGGCTATCCTTTAATTCTTCCTGTATCTAATGGCGTCACAGCAGTAGACCATAATGGCAATACACTCGATATTGATAACATGACTGAGAAAAAAAAAAAAAAAGATTGAGAAAAAGAAAGGTTGTGCCTCCGACATGAATACAGGTTCGATTCCTATCGGAGGCCCCATTAGTAGGACTTTTCAATCTACCAATTGTTAATAATTTCAATTTATCAGGAAAGGAAAAAAGAATCTTTACTTGTCATAAGAAAATGGCCATCTGAATTTCTGGAATGAAGAGTTATCATTGGTTACATTCTATTGTCATTATCTTTGTTTTCGTTTATCACAACGTTTCGGCCGTTGTTCACCCGGCCTTCATCAGGTGTATATCGATCTGGGTAACTGTACCCGTTATTTTTGCCTATAACTAAGAATAAAATCTCTTGCTAACCATCAACTTGGCGTTGTTGAACAGAGAATTCTGAACTGAACTATTTAATCCACTGCTCATGTCACGAGATATCTCGTCTCGTTTCTATTTAGTACTACTCTATTACTGCCCGCTCGTTTCCACTGAGTTCAAGTATACACTACCCGGCCCAGAAATTGAACTCACAAACACTTCGGCCAAATTCACCAAGCAACGCCTCAATAATACTAGGCTCTTTTTAAAATTCGGTAAATTTGACATTCAAAGGAAATACAAAGCAACCAAAAAGAACAAGTAACATTTCTAATCAGTTTGAGAAACGGATCGAAGAAAAGGGAGGGGAAGAGATACTATGGTGCCAGACATTGCTTAGATCTACAAAAGATAGGAAAATGTTGGTAAACATGCTCGCTCGACTCTTGAAGTGGCACAACACATAAATGTCCTTTCAAAATTCTCTGTTCAAGGGAAATAATGTAAAATATGTTAAGAGTTATTTCCCTTTGGCTGTGGAACATTTGTAAAAGTCAGCTGACCTTCATGGATGTCAAACACATCACAATATTATTTCTTTCAAATGCGTTTAACATGAGTTTTATATACTGCGCAATATTTACTCTCTTGAAACGGATTATTTCTAAACAAAAATAACAATTCAATTATTTTCCACGGTAATTTGGATATTTTCAACTTTTTCGTGTTTCCAACAAAATAGACTTATTTTTTAAAGTAAAATGGCTTTTTGTTAGTTCAATAAAAATATTTTAAATACAGCCATATATATATATATATATATATATATATATTCATACACGTTTCATTATTTATATTTGCACCATAGATATGTTTTCTTCAAAATAAGCGAGTGTCTTATGTCAGTAAGTCTTATATTCTAAAACATACGATAATTAATACCTGTTTGGGTGCCTAGAATAGAGTGATAGTTAACGAGCATCTTGTCCTGAAAATCATAATTCCTGTATTATTGTTTTTTCTTGTTTTTTTTTTTTGTTTTTTGTTTTTTTTACTGTTTGTATATATTTATTATATAATGTTCGACACACAAAGTTGCTTATTTCTCATAATATTTCGCATATATTTGAACCGTAGGAATTTAAATATTTATTTTTGCCTAAGTCGTTCACTTTTCTCCTCTTATACAAAAAAAGTATTCGATAACGTATCCTTAAAATATAAATAAAATAATATTAGGATATAAACTGAAAAAATAAAATGCGTAGACAAAAAAGTTAAAAGAGTGAAAAAAATCAAATAATAATAATAATAAAATTTGAAAATAAAAAAAAACATTTAAGACAAGATCAGTGTCGCCCGTGACGTATTAATAGACGCTTAATTGCTAGAAGTGGGTAATCAGTATTTAATCTAAATTATGGAATGGTCAGGTGAAGTTGGAAAATGATGTACCGAGAATCAAAATACTTTAGGGAAGAGCTTTTCTATGGATGGAAGCTAAAATTCACTACGTTTGTTCAGTAGGTTTGGGGTCATTAATATTTTTGAGAATTAATCTTTTTTTCCAGTAAACACAGGCTACATCGGTCGCCGCGGACGGGAAAGGGTTTAGTTTTGGCGACAAAATTCCAATTTACTACCCGTGTGTACTTATTTGTTTTAATTTCCCAGTAAAAAATTTCGAAAGTGCCGTAAAAGTCTTGAGGAAGAAGAAAGAAAAACCTTTAAAATGCTGCATAATTGGTTTTTTACCCCAGATACTTTTCTCATTCAAATGTATTTTCTAAACCTGAGACGTTATCTCATTTGTAAACATCTTTTAAATCGAAAAAGGACCTAATTAACCAGGATCCCCTGAAATAGGTTTTCACCCTTTCGATTTTCGACCTTTGAATTATTATTATTAAAGAAAAAATGGTTTCAAAATGGTTGAATTTTTTTTTTTAAAGTAGATTTATAATTTAAAGAATTGTTAATCACTCTTGGTAGTTTGAGGGACACACGGGGAATTTGGTGCAAAGCCTATATTTTATTTTGAACAATTTGTATATTTTCAAAACTAATTTTGTCATAATTTAATAAATGAACTTTTCTGAGTAAATTTCACTTTGAGTAAGAGACTTGTCTTTTTTCGTTATCGCTTCTAAATGTAATTATGGAGAGAACGGATAAAAGAATTGAACCCAATTCTCTTTTATTTTTTTTTTTAAATCAAACATTTCATCATTGGATTCGATATTAAGAACAAAGGGAATGTTATCTTTTTAGTCCTATTCATTAAAAGATTTGTTAATAGAAACACTGAGAGGTTGTAATTGACTTGTTAAAATGTCGGCTATAAAAGCCAGTTATATTTTTAGATTTTCTAGGTTAAGGGTGTGAAAATTTGTTCTTGTGAAAATATGCACGTCTTTCCATCAGATGAATTTCATCTTTCTAAAAAAAGGGAGAAAATCAACCTTTTCATTTCTACAGCTGTAATTTCAATCGAATTTGTTTCTTGTCATTTGTTTTCATCGCAATCAGCGACTTCGAAAATATTTGATTTATTTCTATCAACTGCTTCATCGCAATAAGCGTTAATCTCGTCAGCAGTGAGAATTTTTTTTTACCGTAGGGAAATACAGGACGACCTAATTGGGACTGGGGGGGCGGTTTCCTCAGACATGGCTGACGTGATGTGTTGCAGAGATCTTTGTACAAAGCATTCTTGTAAATTTGACACTTTCACAGCCGACACGCTTAGCCATTCCCGAAAAGAAGTGAGTCCTCGTGATCAGGTTTCGCACCGAGCAAGAAAAAAGGCTAAAATAAATATATCTATTTGGACATTTGGTCAAATATTGGGAAACGGGGAAAACTTTTCAGTGCACTTCATCTGCCTATCTTCTATTTCAATCTCTCTCTCTCTATATTTCAATCTCTCTCTCTATATATATATTTCAATCTCTATCTCTCTCTCTCTATTTCAATCTCTCTCTATTTCAATCTCTCTCTCTCTTTCAATCTCTCTCTATTTCAATCTCTCTCTCTCTGTTTCAATCTCTCTCTCTCTCTCTATTTCAATCTCTTTCTATTTCAATCTCTCTCTATTTCAATCTCTCTCTCTCTCTCTCTCTATTTCAATCTCTCTCTCTCTGTTTCAATCTCTCTCTCTCTCTATTTCAATCTCTCTCTCTCTCTCTATTTCAATCTCTCTCTCTCTCTCTATTTCAATCTCTCTCTATTTCAATCTCTCTACACACACACACACATAGGTGTTATAAATACATTGCTCAATGTTATGAAACAGATCTATAATAAGTGAATATACATAATAATCCAACATCGATAACAAGACTCAAACTTTCCCGCCATTAATGCAAACTTCAGCTCTGCAGATTCTGACCTTTTATTGAACGCCTTCTCGTGATGAGGATTCAAAATTCGGTGTAAAAAATTGTCGATTTAAAATATAAAATTAACAATTCAAATTTATATCGTTCAAATTCGTAAGTTGAATAATAATAATAAAAATAATAACAACAACAATGATAATAATAACAATAACGATAATAATAATAATAATAATAATAATTGAAATTTGGATTCGAAAATAATCACTATATCAAGGGGAGTAACTCTCGATTTTTTTCTGCATAAAATACCCAAGTTATGCCTATTATGGTAAATTCGAACGCAGATTAGATTTTTATCCTATAAAGGTGTCAAAATAAATCAATAATAGGCCGGGATTATGTAATGTATTTATAACGGTGAAGTTATATATACACACGTTATAAATTCTTCGAGTCCAGTTTCATTGTATGTGCGTATAGGTATATAATATAAGGAAAAGAATTGATAATCGGTTTTGAGAATTTTAAAAATTGTTGCATAACATTCGTAAAATCCATTTTGAAATCACTTTTAATCAGGGTCAATGTTTTTGATCAGGTGCTTGGATTTATGGACACATATAGACATTAATTCGGAATTCGTATTCAGGAACTTAGGATTATTTAAGTGTTTGAATATAATAAGTTTTTCCCACGAACACAATTTACATCTGTCTCCTTTTCCTTTTGTATGGTTTTGTTAAGATCGGACATTTACGGAAAACTGGACTTCTTCTTCGGAACGTTCGTATATCCGAAAAAGTTTTCGAAAGATGATGAAAAGGTGTCACCTCAGTCCACTGGTTGTGGACAGCTGATTATTTGATTCCAGCTACAAAAAAATTTGCGGTGTTTACCATCACCAAAAACAACAACAGCAACAACAACAACAAATCATCAACAACAATAATAATAATAATAATATATTTTTCTGTTGCTTTGTCCCTTCTGAGTTTACACACTCTACTCCAGGTTTAAGAGTGGGCAACCGTGGCTCTCCACGGGTTACTTTTTTAATATTTGTGAATTGCCAAGACCACTTGGAAAAGATATTGCAGTGATTTCTCGTTACTTTCCCGACATCTTTGAAATAATCATTGTCCTTTTCCAATATTGCTTGCAACTCAAAGCTAAAGAAGCCAGTTTAGCCGGCTATTTACCCCGCGATTCTTAGAAAATGTAAAAGAAAGAGAAAAAAAGAGAGAGAAAAAGAGAGAGAAAAGGTGAGAGTGTAAAAAAGGAAATGAAAAGAAAGAAAAAAGAAAAGGTAAAAGATATGAAGAGAAAAAGAAAAAGAATGTAAAAGAAAGAGAAAAAGAAAAAAGTGATAAAAACTCTGAAGAGAAGAAAAATTCTTTCTCCGCTTATTTCATTAAAATTTGATTTTTTAATTCTTGAAAAAACCTCGAATAAAATCGCAAAATTAAGAAATCTGATGTCACGCTTTCTTTTGGAACTACAGTGTAACCCGGATATAAGAGAGTTGGCGGGAGCGGTGACTAAGTCTCTTATATCCGGGTTTCTCTTATATCCGGGTTTAGTATATACATTAACACAGGCTCTAATTTGGGACCAGAAACAATCTCTCTTATATACGGGTTTCTCTTATATCCGTTTTACACTGTATCTAACGTCATCCCAGTTTGACTCGTCGAAGAGTTGAATGGAAAAAAAGGCGCCAGTTTAAAGGTGACATAATCAGATTAAAAGATTAAAAAGAAAAGCAAATAATAAAACTGTGACGATAAGCGATTATCTCTTTGATATTTAATTTCAGCGATTAGGAGCTACTTGTTAATTTTGTTTTCTTTTCTGGTCTGTTCTTTCGTTTTTGCTACGGACACACATTGCTAGGTAACTTGTACCTACATACGACACACACGTAGACACACACACACGAACCCCACCCACCCACAGGCACATATGCGCACGCGTGCGCGCGCACACACACATATGACCTGAAGATTGCGTTTAAACGTAAAACAGACTGTTGCTGCTCAGCGTTGATTTTAATGTATTCCTATATATATATATATATATATATATATATATATATATATATATATATATATATGTGTGTGTGTGTGTATGTGTGCGTGTGTGTGTGTAAAGAAAAAAATGAAAGCTACCAAGTTTCGTCCTCTGCTGAACTTTATCATGGACATTTACCTTGATAAATAAATTCCATCAGAGGACAAAACGAACTGGTAAAGAAAAGTTTTCCTTTTGTCTTTATTCGATTTTTCACGGAGATAGATAGATAGATGGATAGATAGATATGAAAAAGACAGGGGTAGATAGATAGATAGATAGATATGAAAAAGACAGGGGTAGATAGATAGATAGATATGAAAAAGACAGGGGTAGATAGATAGATAGATAGATATGAAAAAGACAGGGGTAGATAGATAGATAGATAGATAGATAGATAATCAAGTGACAGAGATAGATAGATATTAGGTTGGTGCAAAAATAATGACGTAATAATGTCGTTTTTTGACGTCAAAAAACGACATTATTACGTCATTATTTTTGCACCAACCTGATAGATAGATAGATATTAAAAGGACTGAGATAGATAGATAGATAGATAGATATTAAAAGGCCTTAGATAGATAGATAGATATGAAAAGGACTGTGATAGTTAGATAGATAGATAGATAGATATTAAAAAGCCTCAGATAGATAGATAGATACGTAAATATGAGGTACTTTTTTCTCAAATACGCACACAAGGCCACACGCACGCACACACACACACACACACACACACACACAAATCCACATTGTCTCACATTTTCCAAATACATAAAATAAATAGAAATTAATTAAATGGAAGAGAAAAAGGCAAAACTCTTGAAGGAATTGGAATTTAATTCTTTAAGCGCTTCGCAAAGTCTTAGCAACATTAAACAAAAATCAACAATGTTTCATTATTGCTGACCTTTTAAGCACTTATCATGAATTATGATCTTGTTGAAAGTGGCTCTGTCATCGAGAAATTGTCCACTGATTGAATTGATATTCTTGGAAATAATGACAGATTTTGTGACTTTTTTTTTTTTACTGTCGCTGACATGAGAAGCAAAAAAAAATAGTTTCATTACTTTCATTATTCAAATTTTCGTTTGGTTTGTTTTACGGCAAATCAACAACAAATGGGTTTTTAATGCCCGACAATTTTCATTGCTAGTAATAATTGTTTTCCTTCAAAAATCTATTCTGGTAATATTTTTTCTTCAAAAATGTATCGCTGGTAATTTTTTTTTTTCAGAAATCTATATCTGGTAATGTTTTTTTCAAAAATGTATACTTTGGTTTTGTTTTGTTTTTACAGCATATCAAAATAATAATAGTTCTTGTGGGAATATAATATATTCAAATATGCGTCATTTTCATAAAAGTCTGGTGAATCGAAGCTGAATAGTCGATGATCAGGAATAAAAGCAACTTTACTGAGAGTCTAGAGATAATAAATCATTTCAAGTCCTAATTTCATTTTACTTTTTGCTTTGAACAATTGCTTATTATTATGTCAACAATAATTACTAATTATTATCGTAAAAGTCGTGTGATTAGAAGTTGAATTGTTGATGGTCATGAATGAAAGCAACATTATCGCGAGTCAAGGGTCAATAGATAATTTGATGTTCAAATTTAATTTGAATTTCAACAAGGTTAGATTTGCTTGAAAGGAAATTTTAATACTGAAACAATTTTTGCTTTTATGTCAACAACGGAGTGAAAAATAAAAAGAAGTCACAAATTGTGTCGGTCTGAATGTCAACTCGATCAATATGCC